>PVJH01003419.1:0-125435 GCA_004026705.1 Nesogale talazaci
CATGCATTGTTATCAAACTTTCTCTGATAACAGCCTTTGCTGTGTCCCAAAGGTTTTGGTATGAGTATTCTCATTCTTGTTGTTTTTTTAGAAACTTTCTAATTTCATATCTGATCTGAGCCAGTACCCACTCCTTTTGCAAGAGTGAGTTATTCTTCTTCCAATTGTTTGCCCTTGTTTTCTTAATTGTTTGTTTGTTGATTTCTAGCTTTATGGCATAGTGATTGGAGAGATAAGTCTGTATGAACTCCATGTGCTTGAATTTATAGATTACACTTGTATCTCCGCCTTTGGTCTACTTTCCAGTAGGTGCCATGTGGGTTTGAAAAGAATGTGACTTGTGTATTTGGGTGGGGAAGTTCTGAAAATATCTATCAGGTTAAGCCAACTATTTGTGATGTTTAGTTCTCCTTGTTAATCTTCTTTCCCTGTGATCTATCTTTCTCAGAGAGTGGGGTACTAAAGTCACTACTATAATTGCTCAGCCTGTGATTTAAAAAAATCCTTTGAAGTGTTTGAATGACAAATTTTGCAGGTCTTGGACTGAGTCCCGGTGGCTAAGTGGTTGAGTGTGGGACTGCGGTCCGTGGGCTTGGCGGTTCAAATCCAGCAACGGCTCTCAGGAGCAGCGCTGGGTAGCTCCCATGACCACCAGAGGGCAGTGATGCCCACAAAAACAAAAGCAAAACAAAACAAAAATTTCACAGGTCTCTTGTTGGGAGCACATATATTTATTATGCTCACTGGTTGTTGGTCTACTTGTCCCGTGAGCATTATATAGTGCCCCTCCTCATCTCTTGTTATGGCTTGCACCTTAAGATCAACTTTGTCTGAGATTAGGACTGCAACCCCTGCTTTCTTTTGAATTTCCATTTGCTTTGTTTATTTTTCTCCAGTCTTTGATTCTTGGTCTATTTTTGTCTTTAATCTTGAGATGTGTCTCATGTTGGCAGCAGTCTAAGCCAGTCTGCTAGCCTCTCTCTGCCTTTTAATGCTGGAGTTCAGTCCATTTATATTTGGGGTCGTCACGTCCATTTGTGCACTCTGTGATGTCATCTTGCACCTTTTGTGTTGGGTGTTTTCCTACCTCCCTATTTTATCAGTGTGTTGTATGTGTGTATATGTGTGTATGTGGTTAATTCTTGCCTTCTTTCCACCATTGAGCCAATCCCATTTTGGGGATATTTTCTCTTTGTTGCCACCAGGGTGGGGTTGTTCTATGTGGTGGCCTCTTACTTGTGCTTCTGCTCATACTGGGTCGACAAGGACATTTTGTAGGGCTCGGTTTCTTTTAATGTATTCTTTGAGCTTGTCCTTGTTTGGGAAGCCTCTTACTTCTCCATATATCTTGACTGATAATTTGGCTGGATAGAGTAATCTTGGATTTGCATTATTTTCCTTCAAATATGGAAATATGTTACTCCACTCTCTTCTCTTCTTCATAGTGTTTGCCGATAGGTCTGTGCATATTCTTATTTGTGTGCCTTTATAGATGACTGCTTGTTTTTCCCTATGGTTTTCTCCTTTTCACCAAAGTTGGATAGCTTAACTACTATATGCCTTGCTGATTTCTTCTTGGGATTCCATTTAGATAGTGTTTCCTGAACAGTTGCCTGGCTTTCATTCATTAAACTAGGAAAATTTTACTCTAAGAATTCCTTCACTATTTTGGCCATTGACTTCTTTGCTGTGTCTTGTTCAGGTAATCCAATTATTCCAATATTGCTCCTCTTCATAGCCTTGGGTATGGCTTTCAGGTTTTCTTTGGTTTCTCTCATTATCATATTTGACTGCGTTTTCCATTTGTTGAAGTCTGCCTGGTTACCCTCTAGGTCACCGGTGTGATTCTTTGCCTCCTCAAGTATGCAGGCAAAGTCTGTGATATTGCTACTGGGTTTTGTTATCTTATCCCTTAGGTCTTGTATTTTCCTTTAGTGCATAGTCTCTATCTCCTCTGTAGTTCCATTATTTTCTGTACTGCTTCACGCATATCCTGTATGAGTCCAAGCAGCAGTCTTAAGATTTTTTTTTCTGATCAACATCTACTTCTTCTATGCATGTTCTTGGTTTCAGAACTTCTTCTGACACTGCCTTGTTTTTTTCATTGAAGCTGTTGGGACTGGTTACTCTTTGCATGCTGCTTTAGAGGAGCTCAGCACCATTTTCCAGAGCGTCGAAGGGCACTGGGCTCTCTCTTTGGGAGATTCTTAGGAATGCTTTTCTGAACTGCTCGTAGCTAACTGCACTTGGGGGATCAGCCTCTTGCTTTACCCTCCTGTGGTTTCTCTCTTTTTCTAGCCAACCAGTATTCTGTTATTTGGAGGGCAAGCTGAATGGTCCTCTTAGGCTATGCTGGTTAGGTGGTTGTAGGCTCACAAGGATGGTGCTGCATTGGATAATCTCCCAGGAAGTTATGATGGTCTGACCTATGGTGTCTTGGGGTGTTTCTGAGAGTATGTGGGGTTGCCACTGGAACGAGAGTTTTGTGTAAAGCACTTCAGATGATGGGCAGAATTTCTCTAGTCTGCAAGATTGCTGGGGAGGTCTGATAGAGGTTCCTGCAGCAGCATGAGATGCTGGCGAGGGTTGGCAGAGCTGCCTTAGGTCATGTGATGCACTAAGCCAGGTGGAGGAATTTCCCTCAGCCACATGTATGGCCAGGGAAGATGGGCAGGGGACCCCCTAGTTGTGTGGAGTGCCATGGAAGACAGACAAAGGTTCTCTCAGCTGAGTGGAGTCCCACAAAGGGTGGGTGGGGTTCCCCCAGCTGCTTCAAGTACCTTGGAGTGTAGACAGGAGTTCCCTCAGCTGTTTGAGTGGGAGGTTCCCTCAGCTGTTTGGGCTATAGTGAGTAGCAGGAAACATTTCTCCAGCTGCATGTAAGGCCACAGAGGGTGGGTGGGAGCTTTCCAAGCTGGGTGGGGGGAGCCCAGGGCAGAGGTGAGTGGTCTGGAGACTGGTTGTGGTGTGTAAAAGGAAAGGGAGGGGGAAAACCCAGAGGGGGGAATCACTGAGCCCACTGAAAGAGAGAAGAGAGGGAGAAAGAAAAAGTAAAGAGATAGCTTGGCCCTGATTGCCTGACTGTGCTGCTGGAGGGGTTTATTTTAAACTGTGGGTGAAACCAGCCCTTCACACCTATCACAGGTTTAATGGGTGCAATTATATGGTTATGATATATAAGTACTATAGTAAAGTGATAGAGAATAAGAGAGATAGAAGAAAAGGTAAAATAAAGAGTCAGACACATTTCATGGTAGCATATTCACCTCCTGGATGGCCATGGTCTCACCAGCCGAGGATAGCATGCACAGAGGAGAGGGGAGAAGAGAAGAGAGAGTGATTTTTTTCTAACCAAGGCTTATATATCTTTTGGGGGGCATGCAAGTCCTCTGGTTACAGGTAAAGCCATATATCACAGGAAGGGGTTGTACTGCAGGTAATATAGTAATAGGAGGGGGACAATCTAGGAATATACATGCTATAGGAAGAGAAGGGATTAAGAGTACACATGTGACAAGAAGGGTGGACCCTAGAATCAGTATGGCAGCCTACAGTCATCCTTGAGTGTACTTGACCTCCCTGGGCTCTCCTTCAGGAGAGGGCGTGGCCCCTACTTAGAGTGGGACAGATTTACAGTCTGATTGCTCTAGATGGCTGATAACCCTTTGAGAGAATAACCTCTGACCTGCTTTCATTTATCTCCACGTGTTTACCATGTGTAGCAAGTGTCTTGAGTTTGGCATGCATTTGGGGGAGACAACCTAGGGGGAAAGCCTCTTTATGGCCCACATTAAGCTCTGCCCAAAGGTGGAAGCAAGCCTTGGTTATTTAGGAGTAAAGCCCTTGGGTTGGAAAAAGTAGCCTGGCAGGCCAAGACTGTGGCTGGGCTAAGACTAAGCCCTAACTGGCCTCTATAGTGGTAAGTCAAAAGCCCATAACTCTTCAAAACCTAGTGGATCTGTGTCTACTTATCTTTTGATGCTCCTCCTGTGACCTGGAAGAGTGGATATTCCCCCTCATTAGCTTGCCTGTGCTGATTTCTTTGGAGTCGCTCTGGTGTGTCTTACTCAGTTATCACATTGCCAGAATTCCAAGAGTAATTCTTATTAGCAACGTGTATATGCTGATGATATAACCTTATTACTGAAATCAAGGAGAACTTGAAATACTGATGCACATCAAGGATTGAAGCCTTCAATATGGATTACAACTCAATGTAAAGAATGTCAAAATCTTCCCAACTGGATCAAAAGGAAGCAACCTGATAAATGGAGAAATGATTGAAAATTTCCAGGATATCATCTTTTTCAGATCTATAATCAAAGCTCTCCTGGAAGCAGTCATCAATAAATCAGATGATATTTTGTATTGGGTAAATACTGCTGCACATGACTTCTTTACATTGTTGAAAAGCAAGGATGTTACTCTGAGGACTAAAGTGTAACTGACCCAATGCCTGACATTTTCAATTGGCTGTTATGCAAGCAAAAGTTGGACATTGAATAAGGAAGACTAAAGAAAAATTGATGCCTTCAAACTATGGTGCTGGTGAAGAATTTCAAAAGTCCTATGAACTACCAGGATAAAAAACTAATATGCTTCAGACGAAGTTCAACCTAGAATGTTCTTTAGAAGTGAGGTTGGTGAGACTTCTTCTCATGTACTTTGGACCACTACCTGAAGAAGGGACATCCTGCTTGGTGAAGTGGCTTGGCATTGACAAAGAGAAAGACACTCCATGAGATGACTTGACACAGTTGCTGCTGTAACGATGAACTCACCAACACTTGTGAGTACAGCACAGGGCAGTGTGTGTGTGTGTGTGTGTGTGTGTGTGTGTGTGTTTCATTCTATTGAATGCTAAGTGGCTATGAGTTGAAGCCTACTTGACAGCACTTAACAGCTGCATGGCAATTCTGTGTTCATTATTTTTTTTCAGGAACCACTAAACTGTCTTTAACAATGGCTGCATCATTTTACACTCCTACCAAATAGTCCACATCCTCAGCACTTGTCATTTTCAGATTTTGTTTTTGTTTTGCTGGTGGTCAGTCCAGTGGATATGAAGCATCAGGGTGGTATCCTCACCCTCAGTTTACATAAAACATCTAAGATCTTCCTGTGCTTTCCTTGGAAAACCCCTTCTCGGCTGTTCGTGGACAAATACCCACATGAGCAACTATCCCATCTCAAGAGCGATTCGACTTGCTTTGCCTCTGGTGAGATTTACTGCACAAAGGGCCAATAGCTTAAAACAAATGGTTTATGACTAGAAAACTTACACCATTAATAATTTGGACTGCAGCTTTTAGGGAAAGAAATAAACACATGCCTTTTTGCCCTTAGCTCCTCAAGTATAGCCCCCATAGCAAGTATAGCTCATATTGAATGCATAAACAAAAGGGCTAGGGTAAAGGTTGAGTTTGAGTTCATGAAGAAGTACATAGAAATATTTACATTTCAAATTTCTTGGTCTGGTTACTTTTATGCCTCTTATAACAATAATTTATCATCAACACAATTGTTTCCACATATTCCTATTAAGTTTTAAAAATATTTACGTTTTTGGATAAAAATGACTTTTGTATGTGTCCATCTAGTTTCTTGAAGTCTTTTATTTTCCTTTCCCACTTCAAACATCGCACCCCAAGTTTTTTTGTCTTTGAGGTTTTTTGCTTGCTCCTCCCTATTTTTGTTATTTTAATCTAGAGCCACACATTTTTTTATCCTTCCTCCAATTTTCTCATGTCCAATTAGAAATAAACTATTTTGCAATTTGAAGTTGAAAAAGTTGGTGGGAAGGTTCCAGGAAAATATGAATCTAGATTTAAATCTTTGTTTTAAAATACCTAGCATGTCATCCTCTGCCAATTGGTTATGGTATTGAGAAATGGTGAGAAAGCATACTGAAAGGTTGATTTGCACGTCTTCATGTACATGATGGTATATATTTGTTTTTTTCCTTATTTTGGTAACAAAGAGTAAATAATTATTTTGTATTTATTAGAATGAACAATTAGTGAAATATTTATTCAAGAAATTCATATGAAAAAGAAAGCAAACAAATAAAATAAAATAAAAAACCAAAACAAAACAAAAAAGAAATTCATATGGAAGAAAAGTAAAGAAGGGTAGTTTTTGACTATTTTCTTTGTTGAATAGGTTTTGATAAAGGTTATGGTCATTATATCAGTGTATGAAACGCTAGAACTTTAGAGTGCTAATGAAGTATTAACTAAAAAATTCTTCCATGGTTAAAGAAATTGTGAAATGTTCAATTGAGCTAATCTTTACCGGGCTTTTGAGCAATCTGGAATTAGTGATACAAGTAAGAAAAAAGCTATAGTCTATCTCAAAAGCTGTGCCTTTCTAATAACTCTGTGAATCGCTCTATTTTATCTCATATATTAAATAACTTTGATTACTTTCAAATTCATTGTCATCTAATATCAAAGCATTGGTCTAACGTCTGATGAAAAATTCTGCCTTTCTCCAGTACAGATTTGAGTGTCTTGAGACTAAA
This sequence comes from Nesogale talazaci, assembly GCA_004026705.1. Classification (NCBI taxonomy): domain Eukaryota; kingdom Metazoa; phylum Chordata; class Mammalia; order Afrosoricida; family Tenrecidae; genus Nesogale; species Nesogale talazaci. The sequence continues at coordinate 6,524 of PVJH01003419.1, forward strand.
ATGATATGTGCAGGAGTGTGTGTGTGAGTGTTCATGGAGAGTGTATGTGTGTGCTTGTATCTGAGTTTCCCCCCTCTTTTTTTATCTACCTCTTATCCTTGGTAAAGTGGCATCTGGGGGCCTTCATGGTTTGGACAGAGAAAAGGAGAGAGATAAGGATAAGGAACACTTACCCTGCTGGGTATTCTTGCAATCTAGGACAGTAGTCTTCTGTGGGCAAAGCGTCTACAGTAGACTCTCTTGCATGGAATGCTTCTCTGGGGCCTTCAAATGAAGTTCTCTGGCCATCAACGATTCCTTCTCAAGCTAATCACATAGGACCTTCTCATAGGCTCCTGATCCAATGGGACACATTTAGCTTCTTTCTGTGGCAATGTCTCGCTTTGGTTAGAAGTCCTCTGGTCTGGGTCCTTTTTAAGCTCACTGCTGTGCCCAGATCAATATCGATCATTAAGGAAGACCTGTACTTTTGTCTCCATTGTGGGGAAATGCAGGTGATTGTATAGGCAGTACCAGCTGTAGTCTTCAATGGAAGACTTTTGAATCTGAGTTAGAAACAAGTGAATGTGGTCTCCAAATTCCAGGTACCCAGACCAAGTTTCCTGGGAAGTTCTTTTGAAGTCTTCAATTATTTGACTTAGGGTAAGGGAGAATATCAATACTCTTGCCAAAGAAATTCTGATTGGCATTTCATTACTGTGGCGGTTGTTACTTATGCTAATTTCATGATTGAGGTATGAGCCCCGGTGGCGTAGTGGTTGTGCGCAGGACTGCGGCCCACTGGGTTGGAGGTTCAATTCCAGCTCCCAGGAGCAAAGGCTGGGCCTCCTACTCCCACCACCTGAGGGCAGTGATACCTAAAAAAAAAAAATTCATGATTGAGATGTAGGGGTGGAGTCTAGCCTGTTAATCTGGAGATAGCCATTGAGTAGCCAATGGGGCCTCAGTGTGGGCATGACTTTCTCCTGAGACTTCTGGGAAATCTCGAGATACTTCCCTCGTGGAGATAAGAAGCTATCTCCCCAGTTGTTAGGAGTTAGTCTCAGAGACAATGAACTATGGACAAGATAAGGTGACAGCATCCAAGGAGCTGAAAGAGCCAGAGGAGAAGCCATACGACTTTACCCTGATGGAACCAGTCCTCTGAAGCTGGAGAAACCATGTGGAGACCCCTGCCAGTGCTGAGCTGCTTCTACCACTGCTGGATGCTGCTGCTGAACCCTGAGCCCTGGAAGCGAGGAGCCATAAGGGTACCCTTGCCAGTGCCAGGACTCTGCACCCACTGGACTGTGACTTCACGAGTCAGAAGGAGATGTTATAGACTTATATTGGGCATATGGGCTAGTATCGGACTTATGACTTTGTACTGGCCTGGATCAGGATGCTTTCTTAATATCCTATTCCTCTTATATATAAACCGTACCCTTATATCCATGTGTGTGTCTATGTATTTGTTTCTCTAGTCTACCCGGACTGACACAATTACTCTCTTCTAGAGGTTCAAGGTGAGTGATAGGCTAGCACCTGCAAAACTAATGTGTTCTTAAGTTTGCAGTGTGCCTCGTAGAGACAGTTTAATACCTCCTTTTAGGGTATGGGATAGTTGCACCCTATTATATTATTCTAGCCCTTTTGAGGGCTCTGTTTGGCCTGGAGATAATTGAAGTCACACTTAGTATTTTGCTACACACTAAAGTAGTTTTCTGAGACTGTGAGTCTTTATGGGAGCAGAACACCACACTTTTCTCCCCCAGAGTGGCTGGTGGGCTTAAAGGCTATACTTGCAGTTATCAGACCAATGTATCAGGCTTTTTTTTTGTAGATTATAGTCATCAGTTAGTCAGTCAAACACTACTCAACATGTTGCTGTGAAAGCAGAATTGGAGTTTCTTAGATTATGAAGAAGTTCAGTGTATGGCAGTATTATTATGAATCACAATGGCAGCTGTTTAGTTGCTATTTTTATTCATTTTATTGGGGGCTCTTATAGTTCTTATAACAATCCATACAATAGTTGTATCAAGTTTACTTGTACGTATTTCGCCATCATTGTTTTCTTTCTACTTGAGTCCTTGGTATCAGCTCCTCTTTTTTCTCTTCTTCCCCCACCCTCCCACCCCCATGAACCCTTGATAAATTCTAAAATATTACTATTTTCATATCTTAATCTGTCCACTGTTTCCCTTCACCCATGTTTCTTTTGCTCATCCCCCAGGGTGGATGGTGGAGTGGGCTTATAGGTCTATCATTGCGATCAGTTCCCTCTTTCTCCCCCCTCCCTCCCTCCCTCCCTCTATGCTCTTGGTATCGCTATTGTACTTGTGACTAGTCCTCTAAAGTATTAGCTTTTGTTTCTTTTCAGCCTGCTCTATTGATTTAAGAATTAATTTGTTTTCTGGCAATAGTGTAAATAAATACCTTGTAGTACATCTCTTGACATTTATCTTCTGCTTGTTCTGTTTCTTGATATCCTAACTGATACAGCTCCTCAGAGCATTAGTGTGCTGAAATGAGGCTCATGAAGCCTGCTCATGTAGTTGTGTATGATATCTTACGGCCCTTATGCACATAATTGTTGTTTTAGCATTCTGTAAGCTTGTCAGTAAGGACTTAACAGGCAAATCAGTTAGCTGTCCAGTGGCTCGCCAGAAAGAACTAGGCTGACCTTTGTCTTTGCTTCCTTCTTGTGGAATGGTCGAGTGGCATAATTCTTCAACAACACCTAAATGAACTGAATAATATAAAAAGAACTGAATTGAACTAAGCAGTATAAAATCTAAATGTGACTCTCCACTGCAGGCTAGCATAGGACGGATGCAATCTGTTGTTTTGGAGCTCCAACTCGTTGCAAACCAGAGCACAGCAGAATGAGGCACTGCACAGTTCTGCACCACCCGGCTTTGCTACGTCCAAGCCCATTGCTGCAGTCACTCTGCCAGCCCATCTCCTCGAAGGTCTTCCTGTTTACCAAGCACGATGCCCTTCTCCAGACACAGCTTCCTTCTGATGGCATGCCCAACATACATGAGACAAAGTCTTGCCATCCTCGCTTTTGGCTGAAGGAGCATTTTGGTTGTACTTTGTCAAGGCATATTGGTTCCTTATTAGACTGTCCCTGATACTTTTGATATTTTCCACAAACATCATAATTCAAATGCATTCATACTTATTCAATGTTCCTTATTCATTGTTCAATTTTCACATCCACACGAGGGACTTGAAAACATCATGGCTTGGGCCAGGCACACCTTAGCCTTCAAAAAAAATAAAAATCGCCAATAAATTGAATAAATGATTTAGTTTTGAAAAAAAAATCTTATTTTTTTCACCTTAAGGAAGTCCCTTGCAACAGAGTTGTCTAATGCAATGTATTGTTTGATTTCTTGACTGCTGCTTACAGGAATGTTGATTGTGTATCAAATTAAAATGAGATCCATGACAACTTCAATAATTTTCTGTGATGGCACTTGTTGGTCTAGTTGTCAGGATTTTTGTTTCTTTTTGTTGAGGTGCGATTCATATTGAAGGGTATATTGGTTCATCTTCATCATTAAGTGCTTCAAGTCTTCATTTTCAACAAGCAAGGTTGTGCCATTTGCTTGTGGGAGGTTGCTAACTTGATTTCCTCCTATTCTGATGCAGTGTCATTTTTCAAGTAGTCCAGCTTCTTAGATTTTTTGTTCAGCAGACAAAATGAATAAGTACAGTGAAATTAAACAAGCCACAAAACACATCTTCCCTGATTTTAAACCATGTAGCCTCCTCTTGCTCTGTTTGAACAACTTCCTCTTGGTCTATGTACAAGTTCTTCATGGACATAATGAACTCTTCTGGAATTCATATTCTGTGCAATATTATTCATAACTTGTTATCATCCACACAGTTGGAGCCGCTGTATAGTCAGCAAGACACAGGTAAACATCTTTCTGGTATTCTCTATTCAGTCAAGATCCATCTGACATCAGCAATGATACTTAAGTCCACTTCTGATTCTGGCTTGAGTTTCTGGCAGCTTCTTGCTGATATGCTGCTGCAACCATACAATTGTTGCAGCACATTTTTCTTGTGGGTGATATTAATATTATTTAATAATTCCCACATTCCTTGGAATGTGCACAACTATGTATCCCTTCCAATTGTCTGACCAGGTAGCTTCCTTCCAAATATTGAGTGAGCACTTTCAGATTTTTATCTGTTTATTGAAATACTCTAGTTTGTATTCTGGTAATTTCAGAAGACCTATCTTTTTCACTGCTGCCTTCAGTGCAGCTTGGATTTCTAGCCTAAGATGGGATTCTATGAAATACTCTATATGAGACACTGATTTGGGGGAGATTTTTTTGGAATAGGGATTTTTCACAAGCTAAACAATTAGCTAATTAATGATGTCTTAGACCACCTCACAGATAGTGTGAGAATTATGAGAAGAGACCAAAAACTCACTACCATCCAATTGATTCTGACTTTCAGGAAGAAGAGACAGTAGACCTAAGTTCTTGATGCACAAATTACTCTTTGTGTGGCCATCAGGAATTTTGCCTCTGAAAAAGTGAGGGTCACAACAAAAGTACTTCTGTCAAAGACTGTTTTTTTTTTCTTTTGGGCATCACTGCCCTCTGGTGGGAGTGGGAGGCCCAGTCTTGCTGCAGCTGGATTTGAACTGCCGAGCCAATGGGTCGCAGTCCTGCACTCAACCACTACACCAGACTATTTTTATGATTAATTGAGGTCATTTATGTGTTCAGAGATTCAGTGAGTTTAATGAGTTCAGTACTTAATATGTAGAGAGTAGGCAATAAATGTCATAATTATTATTTATCAGTCTTATCCTTAGTTGTTATTAAATAGCATTAAACATAGACTCTTGTCTTTAGGAAATTTAAAGCTTGGATGAATTAATACCCACCTGATCACAGATAGATTAATATCCACATGATCACAAAAAATATAAAGTAACATAATCAAGAGTTACAGATTGTGATGTTGGCAATAAGAATTCTAAATAAAGAGAAGCTCATGGAGAATGTAGGCACTGAACTCAGTGTTGAAAGTGTGTAAAATTTAGTTGTGAAAAGAGAAGCAAACGGACATCTGTATAAAGGCAATATGTGCCAAACAAAGTTCATTTTTCTCGAGTACCAAGAAACTTAGGAACCTCGTGTGGGCGAGCTGCGTCTAGGGCAAGGTGCTGTAAAACCAGGGCTGCTCTTGCTTGAGAGTCTCACGGTTTGGTACACTTGCTCTGTGGGGATTGATAGAGAAGATGACTGAGATACAGACCTGGAAATTCGACTCTATGATTCGACAGGCAAGGCCATGGTTCATGGGATGCTTCAGGTGAGCCTTGAGGCTCGAGGCAGAACTCAGACCTCTTGGTGACCAGAGAAGAGTCCTTAATTCACATAACATCATCCTTGAGAGTAGTTTATTGAAATTTTAAAGTAGGTACTTAAAATGACATTAAAAGCACAATTTTAAGCATGCACAATGGATCCTAGTGAATTGCTATGCCAGGGACAAATTCTAATCTTCTTGAGGACTGTCCCCCAAGAAAAAGAGGAATGGGGACACTGTGTCCCTTCCTGCAGAAAGTAGCCCATTGACAGCTTTGCCCTGCCAACCTCACCTGCTTAAAGTGGTTCTTTTCATTGGAAACCAGAGCAGCAACCAGCAAAAACAGAAACGAGAACTTGGCAGTGCTTCCTCCTGCCTCCTGTGCCTTGTAATGTTACCCAGACTCTCAGCCAAGACTTGCTATTTCTTCCACATGGGATCGCCAAGGAGTATGTAAAGGAAGGAGTTCTGGACAATGCACAAGGATCTGTTGAATTCAGGGTCATCTACTCCACTCACCTCAAAGGGTTGTGTAGTTTCAGTTGGCAATTGCCAGTAGAAAGGACTGGGTCTTCCACCTTGAGCTGCTATGGTGTGTTTGACTCAGGAAGGGTGCTGTTCAAGCCAGTCACTCTAAATCAACTTGTTAGACAGAAGTCAGTCTTGAGTGTCAGCACAGGCTTACTAGTTGTGTACTTTTCATCTAGAGAAGCATTCTAGGCCCAGAGAAGGCTTTCCTAAGTTGAGTTTGGAGGAAGGAGGGCTGGGAACAGCACCAGTGGGCAGGACCAGTGCATTTGATACTGACTCCCCAAAGAACTGGGTGCCTAGAATGCCTGGAAAGTTCTCCGCCACCAGCTACCCACTTCCTGTGCTAGCCTGCTTTCCCACCCAGAGTCCCAACACCAGGATTAATTAAATAGCTCCACTCTTTACCCCTTTATTTTCTATTCAGAAAAGAACTCACATTAAACTAAAATGAAACAACACCTCCTCCCCAAACAGACATTGTTTTATTCATACTAACTCAGGCTGGTAATTTGGAATTGCACATAAAAATTACAAAACAATATCTTGAATTTTGCCTGGACCTTGTTGAGCTTGCCTTGAGGAGCTATTTTGAGTTAAAGAGTCCAGAAACCTGTAAGTTGCTGACTTTCCTGTCAGTGGTGACCATCTAGGTGGTCACCCGAAGTGGGCACCTGAAGGCTGAGTTTCTAGGTCAAGCGCAGAGCACTATGTTGTGGACGGGCTGTGCTGCTGTGTTGACGTAGACCACGCTGTGGCTCCGTTTGCAGAGTGGGAGGAAGCTTTCTGTTCTGCAACCCATGCCAGCTAGTTTGGTATGATACCTGCCAACTTAGACAGAAAAATTTAAATATTCTGCAGAATTGCTTCAATACTAGTTTAGGATACAATTTTTTATTATATAATGGAAGAGTAGATGGCCATATCAAGCCTTAGGCAAGTGCTCTGAGCTCCGACATCATCAATTTGTTTTTGAAAATATATGATGCATATTTAAAGTCTTTGTCCCTCTCAGCCTACATGTTGGGATTGATTTCAGGTGGCTCATTACACTTTGTTTGACTTGATTTACTCTGCTTTCAGGTTCCCTTCAATTGATGCATAAAGACCCAGACTAGCAAAATAAATAAGAAGGATGATTTGCTACCCAAAGGATTACATAATAGTTCCTTCATTCACTCAGCAAATATTTACTGAGGATCTGTGAGCCAGACACTGTTCTAGAAACTGGGGATAAAGTGGGGAATGAAGCAAAGGGCTTCCTTTTTCATCAAGCTTTGCCTCTTGTGGCAGAGATAGACACTGAACAGATAAGCAAACGATTATACAAATCAGCAAATGTATAAATAATGCAGACAGCCACACTATTATGAAGACTCCCCCTCCACCAATGCCTGGACCTATTCGCTTGGAATACTATTTCTTTTAGGAAACTTGGTTTCTCTACTGTGACCCTTTCATATAGTTTCTCATATTATGGTGACCCCCTGAACCATAAAATTATTTTCGTTACTACTTCAGAACTGTAATTTTGCTATTGTTATGAATCAAGAAACCTCTGTGAAAGGGTAATTTGTCTCCAGGCTTTCATTCTTCAACTCCCTCAGATCTGTGATATTTCCAAAACATAAGGAGGTTGAGTCCCTCCTTTGGTGAGCTGTATTTTGCACTTGACTCAATTTACACTGGAACTAGACTCTAGGTGGCTACAGGTCTTGCAGCACTTGACCCTTCCTTACCAGAAGCCTTGCTTTATGGCACACACGCTTTGCGCACTCATCCAGCCTTGTTATTTGTCTGTTTCCTGAGCACACTCACATGCAGCTCCCTCGGCTATGATCAGTTGCTCCTCTTATTCCCTGTCACCAACATCTGTCTTGGTATCTCTTATAGATTGAAATTGCACATATTCGATTGTTATTTGCACTTTACCAGTCTCCTCTTGACTTAACCGGTCTTAACCACTCTGAGGTTTTTGTTGCTGTTGCTCACAACTGTGCATTTAAGACATAGTCCAGCACTTGATGCAGAGGATCTGGAGGAAAATATTTGTTGAATATATGCAAACATTTTTTAAAAGGGAAGAAAAAGCACCAGTGAACACCAAGTAACTTTAAACGTTTGACTAATAAGAGCAAGATATTGAAATCATTCTTATCTCAAATCACATGGTTTCAAAAATCTGTTCTTTCCTAGTCCTTTTGTAGCACGCTTATCGTATGGCATGGTGGGTCAGGCAGTGTCTGCTAATTGGGAGCTGCAATCCAAACTCACCAGACACTCCCTGGAAGAATATGGCGCATGCTGCTGCCTGAAAGCTTGTGGCACATTGCTGCCTCAGAAGCCCTAAGCCCTAGGGAGCAATTGCATGGTGTCCGCCAAGGTTACTGAGTCAGAATCAGCTTGAAACCATGGATCTAGGCTTCTGGTGCTTGCTGCAGCCTTCACAAAAACATTTGTCTTTTTCCATGGCAGCGATATGTTGATTAATAAACAGAAGAGAGTCCTCTAATACTGGGGTCGGCAAACATTTGAGATGGAAGAGCCAATCCCGTCCCTCACAGCAACTTAAAACTTACTCAAAAGGCAGAAATATATTTGTACAAACAAAGGGAATCACTATCCTTCACAACTGTTTTCAATTTTCCTTCAGAGCCATGTGTATGTACTGAGAGAGCTACATATGGTGCAAAAGCAGTGGGCGGATCTCTGATGTCATAGGCAGTGACTGTGTTGTTGCTGCTACTGCCGCCGTAAGATGCTGATGAGTCCCCTTCCCTCAGGGTCATCGCCTGTTCTGGGGAATGGAATGCTACCCGCTCCGGTGCCATCCCCATACTGGGCTATAGACAGGACCTTCAGGGCCCACAAGGCATTCGTGGGTTGATTTTCAGAAATAGATCACCAGGATTTCCTTCCTAGTCCTTCTCCCTCCAGAAGTCTCACGGAAACCAGCATGGAACACAAGCCTTCACTGATAGATGGAAGCGTTGTGGGTGTGCATGAGGTACATTGAGCGGAATCCTGGAAGGTGAGAATTCTCCCGCCGAAACACCACTACCAACCTTGACTGTCTGCATCTTCACTGCAGTAGGAGATTCTGAGGTCATTCTCTGACGCATCCAAGTACAGCAGACTCCTCTGTCTGAGCCCTCACCCTTCTAGTAACCTTTGCATGCTAAAGATGATTTTGTTTAGCATTGCTTCCACAACGAGGACTCCATGTGTTTTCACTAGTGCTGTTTGAGAGACGGGATGTCTACAAGACTAGTTCTTCTTTCTTGGGTGAAGACAAAATTAGAAATTTCCATTGCCAGGTACCCAAAGTGTGCCAGTGTTGGAGGTTCAAAGACGTTTGACCAAGTCCCTGCCTTACCTTACAGTGTAGTCTGTTGGTAGCTCTGCCAATGCTATGGTTTGTGTCTGTGATACAGTGCCTATGATTTTTTGAGCTTACCTAGAAACCCAATAGCCTTTTATGACATTGTTTTAAAAGGGAGAAGTGCAACCAGAAAGCCAGGAGAAACTTCAAAGGAAACTTCATAACTTAATTCTCCTAGAAGTCTTAAAATGCATCAAAATAGACTTGGGCTACACTTTTTTTCTTCTTTGGATACTACCTACCAGGGAACAATTTTTGGGGAACTACGCTGGGCCAATCTCTAATATGTAATCGGAAACACCATGATTGTTCATATTTTCTATAGTGCATATGTAATTTTTATTTAGAAGGGTATTTCAAAAGAAAGATACTACAGGGAACCCAAATGGCATAAGTGACACAAAGACAATGTGAGATATAAAGTCATCTTATAGAAACCTCCCGACCTTTAGTCTAGCTGATTTTGAGCCCTTTCAACACCCAAGGCTAGAACATGGGGGTTGACCAGAACAAGAGGGGTAATTTGAGAACTGAGGGGTGATGACTGAGCTTTGTGACATGTGTTGTAATCTATCATGGCCATGGAGGGAGTTCAATAAAAGTCCTGAGGCTAAGGGTTGAGCCCTGGTGGCATAGTAGTTGAGTGCGGGACTGCGGCCCACGGGGTTGGTGGTTCAAATCCAGCAGCAGCTCTCCAGGAGCAAGGCTGGGTAGCTCCCACGATCACCAGAGGGCAGTGATACCCCCCCAAAACCCCCCCAAACCAACCAACCAACCAACCAACCAACCAACCAAACAGTCCTGAGGCTAAAGTTCAGGGAGCTTCCTGGCTGGTGACCTGGAATAGAAAGGGATATCGTATTTACCTTTGAAAACACCATACTGGGGTCACTTCTATCCTTTACCCTACACACTTCTTAATTTAAAAGCCTTTAAAATTTTCATTGTTGAGAATAAACACAGCAAACTATACACTGATTCAGTAGTTTCTACATGTACCATTTAGTGACATTGATTATGTTCATCAATTAACGCAGCTATTTTCATTTTCCTCTTATGAATTGCTCCTTTATTACCACTTCCATGCCAAGCTTTTGATCTAAATTTTGAGCTGCTGTTGCCAATTTGATTCCACATAGGTAAATAATAACAGGGGCTACATTTCCAGGCAGAACTTCTTTACAAGCTAAGCTAAACAATTGCTTGTTATTAAAAAGACATGAGGTTTTGGTTTAAAATTTATTCATTATCTTAGGGAGATAGTTTCAGGGGCTAATTGGGCTCCATGGATCCAAAAGCTTAGGCATCCTAATAATTTGAAATTACATGCTGCACTTTTCACTTTCAACTCAATATTCTTCCATGGACTCTTGCAACGCTAACTGGTTACCATGCAGTTCTCCTGGTCTCATGGCAGAGGGTATTTGTATTTTTTATTGTAATAAAATTGTAGTTATGAGTATCATGTACTCTCTCTGAGACTTGAGGCAGTTGCAGCAAATTAACCAACTCAGAGGCGCAGTGGGAGTCAGCAGGGGTTGGTACCTGCCTATTGGCCAGTGCCCATCTAACTTGTAAATGGTGCTCCATCTCTTGTGTTATTGTTGTCAGAGAAATGCTGCATGTATCTATCTGACAGTATCTAGCTGACTTGGGAGCTCTGACTCATTTCTGGTGGCTTGGGTTGGACAGAGGATGCTGCTTTAGTGACTGGTAATAAGGGTGGGAGGGGAGGACAAAGCCTGGGTCTGTCTCCATGCTTAGGGGATTCAAGCTGATCCTTGCGAAGCAGTCACCATGATAGTTGGATTGCCCCATATGTCCCAGTGCTTATGTTAGGACATATTACGGTAAAGGTGCAGATAGCTAGGATGCAGGGGGCTGGGAATTGCACCCCCTCCTGGAGACACTGGCAGTCACTGGCTCTCAGTGGAGGCCTGATGAAGAAGGGATATGAAAGAGCAGAGTGATAATCAGGGGTGAACCTGATGATATCTCTTGTGCTCATTCTCTTTGAAGCCTGAGTCTAATGCTCAAAAACATATTCTATGACCTGTTGGGCGATGTAGAGGGTGGCTGGAGGATGTATTTGCTGTCAGTCTTGAAACGCTGAGAGAGTCTTTCAAAGCCACCTGAATGCATGTTCCCCTTCTCATTCCTTCCACTGAAACTGCTGGAGTGAGATCTCTTGACATGAGAGCTCCCTTCTTCCCAAACTCTGCTCTGGACAGCCAGAGAAGTAGAAGGGAACCTCAAAAATTTGAAGGACAAGGGAAGGAAAATATAACAGGATTTTCACACGAACTTAAAAAAATACTTGGTATTGAAAGCAAGCTACTTGAAGGCCTCTTTTTAGGTCACCTGTGGGTTATAAATAAAAAGGGATTTAAAACACCACTGACAGTGTCCGTTGGTGTGGGATTCTATAATCTACCAAGGGTTCTTTTAGGCATGATAGCATGAGGGTTTTTGTTTTGTTTTTTTTAGGGCCCTGATAGGAGTGATGATATTTTTAACCCAAAAGAGTACAGTTGTTGATTGGGGTAGGTGCTGTAATAAAGCTAGGGAATTTAAACATGGCTCATTAAGAAGAATTGTTAATAGGAGAACTGGCCTAACTGAAGTCATTGATAAAGTGCTTTAATGGACAGGTGCTAATCCCCATTTATAATCACTTATAATCATCCCCATTTTTTAAAAATTGAATATTTGCCTAAAACACAAAACTGATAAATGACAAATGAAAACCTGAATTATAGCTATTTTTTGTTTTGTTATTTAGTTATTTAACCTTCCAATAATGTTTATTGAACACCTATCATTTGCCCATTTTCCCAATGTTTTCACAAACATGATCTTCTTTTATTCTTTTTATAAAAAAATATCAATCATTTTATTGGGGGGCTCTTACAAATCTTATAAAAATTCATCATTCAATAGTATTAAGCACACTTATACATATGTTGCCATCAACATCTTTAAAACAATTTATTTCTACTTGAGCCCTTAGCATCCGCTCTGCTTTACCCCCTTTCCTACCCTCGTGAATCCTTGATCAATTATATATTATTGTGGTTAATGTTAAGTCCAATATTCTTTCTGTTGCACCAATCAAGAATTAACCAAATCTTGGCTCAACACCAGCGCAGAGAGCACGTATGAATCCAGATTCTAGGCTAACAGCTTTGTAATCTGGCTCCAGAAGCAAGAGTTTGCAAACTTATTAGCCTTGATCTCAAGGTATGTGGTGGGCCCAGGAGGGAAGGAGCTAGTGGCGGGGCAGGTAGAGGAAAGGGGGATAGAGTTCTTGGGGGGCGGCAGCAGACCCAGTGCGGTCCATGTGGGGCGCTGGAGGCCCTTGGGAACTCCACTTGTGAGATTGCATGGGAACCTATTTTAAATGGCAGACAGCAGAGGGGCAGGCAATGGACAAGTCATGACTCACCCCTGTCTTACACTAGTGGGGAGAGGGGAGGCTCTAGACCAGCAGTTCTCCACCTGTGGGTCGTGACCCTTTCATAACGGTAGCAAGATTACAGTCATGAAGTAGCAATGAAAGTAATTTTATGGTTGGGGGCTCAACACAACATGAGGAACTGTAGGAAAAGGTCATAGAATTAGGAAGGTCAAGAACCACTGGGTCTAGACCCATTGCACTGAGGTGAAGGAACATGTGATTACATATTTGGGACACAGGGCAGGATTCTCTCTCCATTCTTCTCCTTTGATTTTTTTTAAACTAAAAGTAATAACATCATTTTTAAGATCATTTTATTGGGGGATCTTATAACTCATGATACAATCCATACATCAATTGTATCAGACGTATTAGTACAGACATTCCATTGTTCTTTTCCAGACATTTACTTTCCATTGAACCCTTGGGATCAGCTCCTCTTTTTATCCCCCTTCCTCCCCCCACCAACCCTCATGGCTCCTTGATAGATTATAGTTTGTTAATTATTTTTAAATCTCACACCAATCACTGTCTCCCTTCCCCTCTTGTTTCTGCTGTTCTTCCCCCTGGATGGGAGTGTGTGGTTATGTGCCATTCATTGCGATTGATGCCCCCTTCCTTCCCTCCCTCCCTTCTCCCTATCCTTTTGGTATCTCTATTCCCATTCCTGTTCCATGTGTCATGAGTTTTATCTCTTGGCTATACCTATGTGCATGCTCCCATCTAGTCCAGAGTGGGAGGCAGCACTGAGGTCATGATAGCAGAGGGTGAGGCGGCCTCAAGAGATCAGAGGTATATTGCGTGACCCATTAGGGTTCTGCTGCACCCTGATTGATTCATCCCCTCCCTGCAACCCCTCTGCAGGGGGATGTTCCATTGTTCGCAGATGGGTCTTGGGTCTCCACTCCAACCCTCTTCCATTGTCATCGATATGCGTTTTTGTTTATTTACTGTTTGTTGTGAATCTTCTGATGCCCATTGCCCTGTCTTGATGACACCTCATGATCGCACTGACTGATGTGCTTCTTCCATTAGGGCTTGTCATTTCACAGGTGAAAAAAGAAAAGGAGAGAGGAGAAGACAGGAATAAAAACAGAAAAAAACCCTACATAGGTCCAGGTCTGTTGCTGGCCCCATGAGCCCCTCCCCTCCCTTTTGAACTAGGATCTCCTTCACCTTTTGAACTAGGGCACTGGAGATGGGAGAAAACCAGAGGGCTCGCTCCTGGGGAGAAGAGGGCAGATTGTGGTCTGGGCACATCGCGCTTTCCAGTTTGCTGTGGGCAAAGAGAGTGCTGTGACTGACGCACCGGTGCTGAAGCACAGGAGCTCTGACAGGTGTTTCCAGATTCCACTGGTTTGGGCCGGACAGCTGTTGATCAGTGATTCTCGGAAAGAAGGGGATCAGCCTTCTGGTACATTGATGCTCTTTCCAGAGCTGGGCTGGGGCTAGAACAGGACAGGAGATGATATGGGTGGATCCTGTAAGGTGAGCTATGCAGTTCTCTATGGCATTTTCAATTCCCACCCCCGACCCATACCACACACACACACACACACACACCATATTTCATCAGCATGAACAAACACCCCTTCCTCTCCTGTATTACTAGCCTCTTCTCCACTGGTGCCATTTTGGGGGGTGGGGTTATATACATGTTTGATCTTTCATGCAATTCAAGATAAACCTCTAGCTCTCAGTTTTGTTTTCCAGTCACCGTTCCTGATTGTGGTCTCCCGTCACAGCGCCAGCTGCCCCCGCCATCTCCACTTGCCAGTTCCACATCCTCCCTTCTCGCCCTCTCCTGAGTCCACGACTAAGTTGGATTCTGGCAATTCCTGTCCACTGGAACTGCGATTGCAGATACCACAACTTCTCCACAGCCTCAGATCTGGCGGCCCTTCACTCTTCTGCTGAGGACATTGCCTGGGGCTGTGTTCCCACTGCTCAGGCTAAGTTGCATGCGTGCACGCTCAGCGCATGATGGGCACTCAGCACGTGCTGCCTGATTGGCCTGACCTTTCTCTGATGATGACATTCTCTCCTTCCTGGTACTTCAGTGTTGCTGGTGCTTCTTCCTCAGTTTGTATTCTCAGTCTGTCTGGTCACTCTTCTTTTCCTCCCTCAATCCACTCCCCCTAGGCCATCTAATCTAAATCCCGGCCTCCAATTTTCTGCTATGAGATGACAACTTCCAAAGCAACACCTGCAGCCCACGAGCCACCTTCTTGCTGCCTGCTACAAATCTCCAGTCGGATGTCTTCATGAACCTCAGAATCAACACGTGTCTTACGTCCCACATGTTGAGAACCAAACGCTTCCATCTCCTTTCTCCACCCCTCCTGGGGCCCTCAGCTCAGTGCAGGGCAGGCACTGTCTGCTCATTGTCTAAATCAGAAACGTGGGGCTGTTTCTCCTTCTTTCAAACTAACAAGTCATGAGACCAAGTCTGCCTTCTGGGTAGCTCTCTCTATTCCCTCTGCCACTTTCTGACTCCATTGTCTTCACTTCACTCCAGGACCCCACCCTCTCTTCCCCCGATGGCTGCAGGGACCTCTGTGTACTTCCTTTCAGGTCTGAAGCATTTTTCTCGTCACACTTACAGGGTTCCATTAGGGAAGGCAAGACAGCACCACTAGTCGGGATCAGCAGACAGCAAGGACACACAGTCCTTGGTCTCAGCCAGTAGTCAGTCTCTTTTCCTGGCCCTCAGTCTTTTGGCTACATGGTTGCATGGTGTGGTAGTTATGTACTCTGCTGTCAACCTGAGAAACTTACGAGTGAAGGGGTGGAGTGTAGTCTATCAATCAGGATGCAGCTTGATGACGTCATTTGGAGGCACTAAGGAGATAAATAGCTCACTGGCGAGGCGGCACACAGAGTCACTCCTTTTGAGAAGACACATGAAGCTACACGAGAACCCTGGAGCTGGGGAGCCATGTGGAGACCCCTTCCAGTGCTGAGATGCTTCCACTGCCTCTGGAGCCACAAGGCTTTCCACCCACTGGCTTGTGATCTTCCTGTATTCAATTGTTGTATGTGTTGTGCAATTCTGAAGAGGAATTTTCAGATTGGTATCGGCCATATGGACTGATATCATACTTGACTGGGATGTTTTCTCAATATGAAATTGCTCTTGTTTATAAAGCTCTTTCTTATACACAGAGGAGTGTCTACGAATTTGTTTCTCTGGTCTACCCAGACTAACACACTTGGTCTTTGCTCCATGGGCCGGGACTCCGTCCACTGTGGCTCTGTCTCCCAGCTCCAGACGAGAAGCTACCCCACAGTTCTGGTGCCATTGCATCTGCTCTAGGTGGCCTCTGCCACTTCAGAGATCTCAGATGTGCTTCTTCAGGCTCTTGAGATTTCTCACTCTCTTCTCTCGAGTTTTCTTCAGTGTCTCTGCCTCATCTCCAGGCCCACCCCACCTCTTCCTTGACGAAGCTCTTCCAAGCTCAGCTACAGGATATGATCAGTTGCTTCTGCTCTGTGGATCCCAACTACTTGCTCAGTGTTCTGTAATTGCTTACATAGTTGCCTAAATGCCTAACTGAGCCATTCAATGGTAAGGTCTTCCGCTTTGTTTCTATCAACCATCGCACACAGTAGATAGTAAAAAAAAAAATCTGTTGGATGAAATTAATAAGGAAAACCTTGTAAACTGAAGAACCGCTGTTTTGCAGTTCATCTAAAAATAAACAAGATCAGTGGTTTAGCAAATAAATCTCGTGTGTGTGTAAACCTCCCTCTCTCAGTTTATGTGGTTGGTAAACCTCAACTATGTGCGTGAGCACTGATTTTCCAGGCGCATTTTCCAGGGCTGCATATTCAGTGTGAAAGGCAGTGTCATAACGTTTAGTGCTCATGGCAACAAAGCAGTTACAAAAAAAACAAAATTAACGAAGAAAGAAAGGTAACAACAACAAAAAACCCCATCCTTTTGTCCAACTGCTTTCTGTTTAACTCTGCAGACTAAGTAGTTCAATAATTCAACTGAAAAATCTGCTCAGATTCATTGCTTCCTGACTCCATACATTCTCAGGCCCATTTGCTTGTTTCTTTCTGTTGGGAAATGTCTTGTTTGTGGAGTGACCCAGAAAACAATTTTTTTCTCATGTTAATTAAAAATATAAGAAAGCTAAAATACGAGTTATGTAACAGATAATTTGTTTTGCTCTGGGGGCCTATTTGGTAAGGAGCACATATACTTACCCCTGGGACTGCTTGCAATGATGTGATTTGTATGCACAGGATGCTTTCTCCTTGTAACCTAAAAGTCAGATAATAATGGCCTTCCTGTTCTTGTGTCCAAACCTTTCCGAACGAAGAAATTGACAAGTGGTGCTACCAAGAGTTAAGCGTTTGCCCATTGACCAAAACATGGCCGGCTCCAACCCGCCTGTGGGTGCTCCGATGACAGGCCCGGCCATCTCTGTGCAAAGGGTCCCCGTCTCCACAGCCTTACGAAGCAGCTTTAATTCTCAGAAATGGGGTGCCCTAAGGCGGAGCCAGACCAACAGTCACTCACAACAGACACCACCCCCAGTCAAATTACGAATGAAAAAAGTAAAAGGATATTTCAAGATTGCTTGAAAGAGAGAGGAGAAGGGTTTCTATGAGTGATGGTTAGTGTGAAGCACTACTGTTGGCAAGTCCAAACTGCACTGTGTCTGGAAACTCATTGGCACCACTCAGCGTGACGATCTCATAGCCCTATGAACGAGACCGTCTGGACCTGTAAAGTGGATGATGGCTCAAAACGGACATTATTTCAATAATAAATTCCCCGTCTTCTCTAAAGAACTATCCATGTGAGCAGAGAATTCCCAAGCACCCGGGGTCAAGGGCTGCATCTCTGCTCCTTTGGACACCGTGATATAAATGCTCATGAAATACAGAGAGTGCCTGTGAGCAAGCTGTTTGAACCGAAGCCTTGCGGACCATGCTCTTTCCTCCTAACGATCCACCGCTCTTCCTGCACTCAGTAGGACCACACGCATTGAAATGGAACTTGAAACGCCCAACTCTTAGGACCGGCTGTTTAGAGGCTGAAGAGTTGAGGCAGTTGCTTTCATCGAGGAGAGGGGGCAAACGGGCTCGTGAGCCAGAGGCGGCTCTTTCTGTGTCAACGTGCGGCTCTGAAGTAACAACGAAGACATCGGACGGTGATTATTTCAGAGCGTGGTGATTTCGTTTGTTTGGAAAAACATATTGAAGGCTCTTGAGTGATTGTAAAGTTGTCAGGAGGGACAGGATTGGCTCTTCGGTGTCAAGAGTTTGCCGACCCCTGGTCTAGGGTCGTAGGCTTCAGAACTGTCACTCAACAGTTGCTTTTCCTACTATGCATGTAGACAAACACATTTGAAGGAGAATAACTTAATTTTCTCCCTGAACCCCCTCCTTTTTTTTACTTCCATTAACTCGCCCCCCTTTTTTAATTCACCCTTTTAACAGAGTAATATAAACACAATTTAAGAATTCTAAGTGCTAAATGCTAAGAGCCTTGTAGCAAAAACTTGATTTATCCACTCTACATGACTGCTTGTAATTTTGACTGACCTAGCTTTCAAAATCTTTAGCTTTTTTTTTTTTTTACTTTGTGTATGAGTGTGTGTATATATATGTGTGTTTTGAATCTTTAGCTTTTCAATCTGGCACTTAGTGCTAACATCAAAAGGCTCCAGGAATCAACAGACTACCAATTGAACTGTTTCAACAAATGGTTGCAACATTTGCTGGAAATGCTCACTTGTGTATGTCAACAAATGTGGACCGGAAAGTCCATCTTTCTGTGTACCCATTCCAAAGAGAAGTTATCCAATAAAATGTGGGAGTTATGAAACAATATCATTCAGATCACACTCAAGAAAAGTTTTTCTGGAGATAATTAAAGAACAAACAAACCCCAAACTATTGCAGCAGTACTTTAACAGGGAACTGCTAGAAACTCAAGCTAGATTCAGACGAGCATGTAGAATGAGGGACATCATTATTCATGCCATGTAGACCTTGGCTGAAAGCATACAGATGTTTATCTGTGCTTTATTGACAATGGAAAGGCCTTTGACTGTGTAAATGAGCAAACTATGGATGACATTGCAGAGACTGAGACTTCCAGAATTCCCAACTGTGCTCCTCTGGGATCTGTGCATAGAACGAGGGAGTCCTGAGTGGTGGAAATTTATGTGCTCCAGGGTTGTATCTTTTTACCTTCCATCTTTAGTTGTGGCAAATCAGAAAAGTATGGCACCAGGAGCAGAGGAAGACTCACGAGCAAATTGCCATGTGCAACGAAACCACCTTACTTGATGAAACCAAGAGTGCAAAGCACTCTCCGATGAAGATCAAAGACTCCAACCTTCTGTGTGAATTGCATAAACAAGCACGATACACAGAGAGATGATTAATATTTTCAAGAATGCCATTTTCCTTGGATCTACAATCAACACCCATGGAATAAACAGTCAAGAAATCAAATAATATATTGTACAGGGGACATCTGCTATACAAGAGCTCTCTAAAGTATTAAGAAAAAAAAATCCAAGGGGCTGAGGCCCGGTGGTGTAGTGGTTGAGTGCGGGACTGCGGCCCATTGGCTTGGTGGTTCAAATCCAGTAGCAGCTATCCGGGAGCAAGGCTGGGTAGCTCCCATGACCACCAGAGGGCAGTGATGCCCCCCCCCCCAAACAAACAGACAAACAAACAAAAAATCCAAGACGCCACATGGAGGTTTGCCTGACCCACGCCATAGTACTTTCAGTCGCTCCCTGTGCATGGCCACTGGATGAAGCTGGATGAGAGGACTGGAGAAGGATGGATGTCTTCAGACTGTGGACGGAGATGACTCACTATGTTGTGGATTTCCAGAAGTGCTGGTGCTAGGAGATGTGCATTCAGATGTTCCCGGAATGGGAGCTCAGCTATGCTTCATCTCACGTACCTGGGATATTATCAGGGGTGACCAGTTTCTGTTGAAGGTCAGTGAAAAAGAAGACCCTCAGAAAGATGGGTTGGTACAGAGGCTGTAAGGATGGGCTCAGACACAGGGGCGACTGTGAGAAGGGTGCAGGCCTGGGCTGCTGCATTGTCTTGTACACTGGTTTTCTCTGACTCTCAATAACTGGGTGGCACCTAGGAGCAGCACATTCATGTATAGGAGTCTTCATAGTGCTTATGAATTGGGCTGCCACCCCAAAGACCAGCAGTTCAAAGCCCACAGTCACTCAGCAGAAGAAAGATGGCTTTTCTACTCTCACCAACAAGTACAGTCTCGGGCACTCACAGGAGCAGTTCTACCCTGCCCTACAGGGTCCCCATGGTTAGTCGGGCCCCGAAGACAGTGAGTGTTATTTGGTTTTCATTTTGACACCCTTCTGAGCATTCCTTCTAAAGTAATTCTCTGTCGCCAGTGCTGAATTCTCCTCCTTTTTGGCTTGCATCTCATTCTTTCCCAGGAGCTTACAGAGAAAATGTGCCTAGGAGTCTGCATGTCTGAAAGCTTTTTAACTCTCGTATAATAAGATGTTGAAATTTATTTCCCTCCACCCTCAAATATGTTTTGGTCTCTTTTTTTGGTTAGAGATCCTGGCAACTCTTGGTCTTTTATACATTTCCTCATGTATGTAAATCTTGGTTATGCATTCCTCTTAAAACAGGAGGCAATGGAACCCCGGACACCGACAGCCAAGGTAAAGAGCTCCAGAAAATCACACATGCTGGAGATTGCGAAAAGCAATATGGCACGACCTCAAACAACTGTGGCTAGAAATTCCTGTGATGCAGCCCTCCCTCCGCTGGGTATATATATATCAACACGAACAAACCCACGCACACTTGTATTCTTCACAGCACTGTTCCTAGAAGCTGGAAACAGTCTCAATGCCCATCTGTAGAAGGAGGAATAGTGACACTTTGATAGATGCAGGCAATGGGATAGTATGCATCCCTAAAATATCGTGATGACAGCATGAAGCACCTTATGCTGAGTGAAGTGAGCCACTCACGAAGGAATACTCACAAAGACCACTGTTAATAGGGACAAATCCACCCACCTCTGAGCCAAAAACCAAGATAAAGAAGTGGAGAGTGCATCCACACGAAGAAGAGAAATCAAAGGGTGAGGAGTGGGGAAGCTGTGAACTGTTAGGGGGTTGATTTGTGGTTTAACTGTTGAACATAAAATTGTTGATCTAAAATATGACCCCCTGGTAACTAAAAAACTTAAACTTGATTAAATTTTTAAAAGTGAGGCACTCCCTATTATGAGCATTGGCGACTGACTATCTCTGGGGTTTGTCTGCTCATGGCCTCCTTTGAAGGCTGTGGTTTGCCGAGGGACTGTACATCTCACTCTCCACAGGGCTTTCTTTTCAACTGGTTTTCCTTTTTCTTTTGTTTGTGCCTCCCCCTCCCTTATTTAAATTATTTTATTGATAGTTTTATTGGGGGTTCTTACAGATGTTATAACAATCCATAAATCAGTTATGTACAGTTATGTACACTTGTACAGATGCTGCCGTCATCATTTTCAAAACATTTTCTTTCTACTTGAGCCTCTTGATGTCAGTTCCTCTTTATTGTTTCTCTCCCCCACCCTTCACCTCCATGAACCCTTAGTAAATTCTATATCATTTATTTATTTTTCATTTCTTACACTGTCCGGTGTTTCTCTTTACCCACACTTCTGTTTGTTGAATCTTCTATTGGTGGCTAAATTTCATTAGATGCTTTGCCCTGTTTTCATAACTGTGAAATGCTTATAAAGGATTGAATTTCATGGACTACTTTGAATTGTTTTACTTAAGAGTCTAATCTGGGAATTTTCTGAATCATGCTATAATTGTGTAATCTGAGCACTTTCTGATATATCCATGAATCATCTTGAAAGAATATTGCTTGTGTTCCTGTCCTAGGACAAGGTTTGTAATCTTTAGAAGAAAGTAAAACTTTTATTATAGAGTTTCAAGTAAATGTAAAAAAAAAATTATCCGGTTCAATGTCGTTACCTAAAAAAACAAAAACAAAACAGAACTAAAGCCTAACTTGTCATGATAAAGCAAAATAAATGTGGCCCAGGATCTCTGATGACAAAGTAAACTGGCCTTGACTTGGCAGCTCAGGACATATCTACACAGAGGTGGTAAGAGTTATGGTTTAGAGAGTAATACCAGTTAAACTGATGATGCCTTATAACTCGCATGTGAGAAATAAGTGTCTATGCTATTTAAAAGTGTTAATCAGTGCCTGTCAAATTGACTCCCAGTCACAGTGTCTCCATGTATGTCAGAGAAGGACTACTCCATGTGGGGTTCAATAGCTGATTTACACAAGTAGATCATTGATTTGGGACTCGCCTTCAAGATCCCAGATTTCCTGATAGCCAGGCACCATGTGATTTCTTCACCATACTTGCTTTGACTCCCATGTCTTCAGTGATCTCATGAGGGCAAGGACCAGGCAGGGCCATGCTACCAAGGTGCCTGGTGGTTTCAAACTGCTGACCTGTGGTTAAAAGCCCAGCCTGATGCCCAACTACTCCACCCAGCTCCTTCATGTAGGCTTGATCATAAACCTAGTAATGTCTGGGTTGGAGAGACAGTTAGAGCACATTCAGGGGAAGACAGATGCCACCTCAAGGTCATCTACAAACCAAGGGACACCCAGAGCCCAGGCATGCCTGTGACTGCCAACAAGGAAGGAATAGACATGACCTCGTTTCTTCTGTGGACTTTCCATTGCCACAACTTTGAGAAAATTCATTTTCATTCTTTATGGCCATGCTCATGTGCTATGTGTGTGATAGCAGCACTGGGTAAGTAGGACCATCTGTTGTTGTTTTAAATCTTTTTATTGGGCTCCCTTACAGCTCTTATCACAATCCATCCATCCATCCATTGTGTGTCAAGCACATTTGTATATTTGTTGCTATTATCATTCTCAAAAATATTGTTTTCTACTTGACCCCTTGGTATCAGCTCCTTATATCCTCCTTCCCTCCCCACTCTTTCATGAATCCTTGGTAATTTGTAAATTATTATTATTTTGTCATATCTTACACTATCCAATGTCTCTTTTCACCCACTTATCTCTTGTCCATCCCCCAGAGAGGAGGGTATGTGTAGATCCTTATAATCAGTTTCCCCTTTCTACCCCATGCACCCTCCACCCTCTCGATATTGCCATTCTCACCACTGGTTGTGAGGGGTCACCTGTTCTGGATTCCCCGTGTTTCAGGTTCCTATTTGTACCAGTGTACATCCTCTGGTATAACCATATTTATAAGGTATTCATGAATCATGAATTATTCATGATACCGTGTGTGTGTGTGTGTGTGTGTGTGTGTGGATTCGGATGGGGAGGAAGCATTTAGAAACAAGAGGAAAGCTGTATGTTTCATTGTTGCTGCACTGCACTCTGTCTGACTGGTTAATCTCCTCCCCGTGACCTTTTTGTAAGGGGATGTCCAGTTGCTTACAGATGGGTCTTGGGTCTCCAGTCTGTATTCCCCCTTATTTACAATGATTAGACTTTTTTGTTCTTTGATGCATGACACCTGATCCCATCCACACTAGTGATCACACAGGCTGGTGTGTGCTTCTTCCACATGGGCTTTGTTGTTTCTGAGCTAGACGGCCACTTGTTTACTTTCAAGCCTTTAATATCTCAGATGCTATATCTTTTGATAGTCAGGCATCAACATTTCTTCACCACATTTGCTTATGCACCCGTTTTGCCTTCAGTGACCGTGTCAGGAAAGTGAGCATCATGGAATGCCAGGTTAATAGAACAAAGTATTCTTGCATTGAGGGCATACTTGAGTGGAGGCCCAATGTTCATCTGCTAATGTAATACTAAACCTATAAATATATATACATAGATCTACTTGACCATCATCATATAAATATTTTACATATGTACATGCCTTTATAAGATTTCTATAAATTCCCTTTGCCTCCTAGTTCTTTCCTCTATTTCCTTTGACTTTCTTCTTGTCCCACTATCATGCTCAGCTTTCATTTGGGTTTCAGTAATTCCTCTCAGTTACATTACCCTTGATCAAGCCCTACCCGGACTCCTACATCCTCCTCACCAACGATTTTTGATCAGTTGTTAATCCCTTGTCCCTGGGTTTGTTAACACCACTTCTTTTTCCCCACCTCCCCCTCTCCCGTGTTCTACCAGAACTGTCGGTTCTGTTGTTTTCCTCTGCAGGTTGTTTATCCAGCCTACCTTATCTCAATAGACCTGCAGAAACAATGCTATGCACAAAAACAAGACAGTGCAAAACAAAGCAGCAAAAGAAAACAAGACAACAACAACAACCACAAAATAAACCAATGACAAAAATGAAAAGCTTGTAAATAGTTCAAGGACTGTTTGTTGGCTTATAGGAGTGTTTTCTGGTCGAGTCTGATGGGTTGCCACACCTGGTCCCAAAGTCTATTTTTGATACTCTCTCAGGACTTCCTTGCTCTGCTCTCCTTGCTGTTCCGTTGACGCCCCTAGTGTTTTGCCTTAGTGTGCTGGAGTAAAATCGGGCACAATGCCCGCACTGTGTTTCCAGTGTTGTCCCGGGTAGGCCTATGGGTCAGTAAAGGATGTTGTGTCTGATAGTGGGGCCAACCATATTGCCTTCTCTGTGGATTGGCTGCTCTGAGCAGGCATATTGTCCTCAAGATGGGCCAGGATGTGCTCCACTCTCTCTTCCTCCCCCTTCATTTACTCCCATGTGCTCTGATCAGACAAGTCTCTCTCTGTGACCCGCAGTTTCATTGCTGTTCTTTGAAGTGAATTCTTCTAGGGGAAGGGCCACCTGTTCACATAGTTGGGGTTGGGGCCAGCCCCTCAGACCTCTCTACTGATTCCTTCTTCATGTTGGTATGTTGCACTCATATCTTGGGTCACTGGGTTGAAGTCTGGTCCCTCATTCTCTGTAGATATATAAACAATATCCTCCCCTTCGGTGGATTAGTGCACTATTTCCCCTCTACTCACTTCTTCCTCTTCTTCCCCCCCCCCCTTTTCCCTTCCTCCTTTTTAGTTGTTTACCATATGTATCCCTGAATTTTGCCTGACCCCTGCCATACTACCTGGACTTCACCACAGGAATGTTTGAAAGCTTACCTCAAAGGACTCATGTTGTACTTGTCCTTTTGTGCTTGGCTTACTTAATTTTCTCTAGTTCTTCCCATGTGGCGGTGTGCTTCCAACATTGACCAGTGCTTTTTAGTTATGCATAGTACTCTATTGTATGTATGTACCCATTTTTTAATCCATTCATCAGTTGATGGAAATTTGGGTGTTTTCAACTTCTTGCAATTGTGAACTGTGCTGCAGTGAACATTGGAGCACAGAAGTCTGGCTGTAGTTTGTTTCTTGCCTCTTCTGGGTATATGCCCAGTAGGGGGATTACTGGGTAGTATGGGAGCTCAATTTCTATCTGTTTTAGAAATCGCCAAATCGAGTGATGATTTCCATGAGTTCCTTCACTCTTCTTTGCTCTGGACACCTGAAACCTCTTGTTGCTGCTCCTCTGGATGGCTGCTCACAACCTTTTAAAATTCCTGTTGCCATTCCCCCAAGGAGGACATAGAGTGTAGACTATTGTTCTTATGGATTACACTATGTCCATTGACCTAGCTGTCCCCTGAAGCCTGGTGGCTGAGTCCCTCAAGATTTGGGTGTCATTAAGAAAATTACATAACGCTCACCCCCATACACTCTATGCTATACCTGAATATACTTGTAGTGCATGCAATAATATGCATGTAGAAATATGCTCTGCCAAACCTGTGGGTGCCATCCCTTATGTGTTCACCCCACCTGCTTTTCCG
Source organism: Nesogale talazaci (assembly GCA_004026705.1). Classification (NCBI taxonomy): domain Eukaryota; kingdom Metazoa; phylum Chordata; class Mammalia; order Afrosoricida; family Tenrecidae; genus Nesogale; species Nesogale talazaci. The sequence goes on from PVJH01003419.1 coordinate 32,061, forward strand.
GGTGTCTGCTCATAGATTACTTGTTGTTGTTGTGGCTGTTGCTGTTTTTGACTTTGACTCTTGTGTTTCACCCAGTGTCTTTCTCTGCCTTGGTCATGCCATGCTGAACACCCACCCACCTTGCCTAAACAGAACTAGTTTTTAGAGACAAGAATGGAAACACTTTTCATGGTCAATGTGTAACTAAGTGTGTTTTGTTAAAAACTTGAGAGAATTTTTCTTAGTAAGGTTAAATATTGTTAAGTATTTTCACTACAATTGAATTTTATTCAATATCTTTTGGACATCTGTGGAAATGATTTGGTATCCTTATTTTTAAAATTTTTAATATTTTAACTTTATTTTTAGCTTTCCCATGTTATAGAAGTCTTGTTTTCCCAGCACAAGAAACACTTGTAGAATAAAGTTTAGTAGGTTATACTGGTTAATTTTCACAAAGTTATTTTTCTGTTGGTTGAAATTTAATTAAAATTTTTTCAATGTAAATGAATATTATAATTTACTAATGCAGTAAAAAGTTGATTTGGAAAATTTTGGGGGTAGATATTGATAAATAATTTGATTTCAGGTACTACTATATACACTTAAAGATTGAAATCATATTTGGTTAGGAATATGTCCTTTATTATATTTTGGGATAGTAGTTCTATCAAGGAAAGACAGGATCTTTGAGAGACAACTCTTTTTAATGTACCTTTTTCATTCTCGTGTTACTCCTGTATTCATATTTTCAATGTCTTATTTAACTAGTTCTATTATTACATATATTGGATCTGTGTTTTGCAATGAATAAATAAGACTGACTTATTACATACAGTTAAAGCGATAAAAAGATATAAAGTATTCAAAGATACTTAGTGGAAGAAAAGTAATTTCTTCATTAATCAAGATATGCTTCATGATGGAGGCTAAATTGGAGTTGGGTTCTGTGGAAAAAGGAGTAGATTGTGGTGTTGGGTTGAGATTGATTCGGTATCAGTGATTTTGGCTTTGGCATTGCTAATTTGGAGGCAATTTCTAGTGGAGAAAAGTGCCCATCAGTAGAACATATAATGCAAACATGTGACCTGTGAATTATCATGCTCTGAGAAACATTGACATTAGTATGAAAGCCTACTGTTTAATGTACATAAACTGATATTTGTGAAAGTGACTTATGTTGAAGTAGATATTCCCTGATTCTGTTTTTCTTCTCCAGGTTTTGGGTCACTTTTCCTTTTCTTGGTCTTTTAAAAATAATTTCCAACTCATTTTTAATCAGACATTTCCACAGAATTGTTAAGTTTAGAGATTTATCTTAACAACCCAGAGATCCAATAGTAAGGCATGTTTGTTGCAGAAATTTAAAATATAGCCACTCAAGAGGATATTATAAAAATATCTATAACCCTCCTTACCCAGGGAAAATCAAAGTAAACACAGTGTATCTTTTTATAACCAAGCATATTTATAAATATATATCCACGCCTCACTTTATCAGTTATCTTGCTACCTTACATTCACACTTATAAAAATTGTAAGAGTCCCCCCCCCAAAAAAAAAAATTGTAAGGAACCCCTGTCTGACGCTTTCTCATATTAAGAGCATACATCTGGCATGAGGCGAGAGTAAGCCTGGTTGTGACGGCTAGAATTGTGTATAAATGTAGTTGGGCTGTCATTCCCTGTGGTGTAGCAGTTAGGTAATGATGTAGTTATCCTCCATTTTGCGATCTGGTTTGGTCCTCCTCTATTTTCACATAACGCCCTGGTCTTTGGACCCTAACCATGCTGGTGAGTGAGGAGAGGGTGTATTCTTCCATGCCCAAAAAGTGTGATCTTATTGTGTATGTCATTTCATAACTTGTAGCGGCCTGTAACCATCATTTTAAATATGTAACATTTAACTACCAGCCCCTGCTGTTCAACATTGATGGCGACAATTTTTCACTTAAAAAAAAAAGCCTGAAAATAAATTAGAAATGAAGAAAACAACTAAGAGATAAGAACTCTTAGATAAATTAAAAAAAGAAAAGACTGAAATGCTTCAACCTGTAACTAAAAGTCCTTATGTAGCCCAATAAGTAGTTTAACAAGCGAGAAAAGCCTGTGTGGATCATAACCAACTCTGGACAGCCTTGAGAGGAATGGGAAGTCCAGAACACGCACGTGCACATGGATCAAGAGCCAGTTGTGGGACACATTACCAGGTAAATCCGCGTGGTTTAAAACCAGGAAAGGTGTGCATAAGGTGTGCATCCTTATTCAATCTGTACGCTGAGCCAGCCCGCAGAGCAGCTGGATGCTATGATGAAGAATGTGGCATCAGGATTGCAGTGTGCAGGCGACACACCATGCCTGCTGAAAGAAGAGGAACTCGAAGAACTTGCTGGTGAGGATCAGTGGAGGAGTGCAGCCTCTAGGGCGGATTACAATCCCATCTAAAGAAAACCCCTGACCTCACAACTGAACCAACTAGTAGCTCCAAGAGAAGTGGAGAAAAGGTTGAACTTGCAAAGGGTTTTGTTTTGCTTCGATCCACAAGGCCAGGCACCAAAAGATGTATTGCATTGGGAAAATCTGTGCCAAAGGGCTCTTTAAAGTATTGAAAAACAAGGATATTAGTTTGGGGACTATGGTGCACCCGGCTCAGGCCACGCTATTTTCAACAGTCTTCTATGCACGTGAAATCTGGGCATTGAGTAAGGAAAACAAAAGACGAGTTGGGGAAGTGAATCGTGGTGTTGAAGACTATTGAAATATGGAGAGAAGCATGGCCCTCTGAAAGGAGAAACAGCTCTCTCTCCGAAGAAGGAGGGTCAGGGGGCTCCTTGTGGGCACAGAGGGGGAGACTTGGTCTTACAGAGAGCTGTGAAGTCTCTCCAGTGGTCAGACCTCGGTGCGTGGTTTCGCACGGTGACAGAACCCACCCGGAAGCCCATTTTGTCATCCAAGTGGGCTTTTATGAAGGACAGGGCCAGAGTCACGTGGTACAGCCTCAAAGGATACCTCCTATCTTGGGGAGCGCGTCAAGCCACGCGGGAGCAGAGTGGAAGTTCACACCCAGCACGGACGACCACGTGAAAAAGAGCACCCCCACGTGTCGAGCGGGGCCCAGAAAGGTGGTGGTCCCAGCGGAGAGCAGAGAGCAAGAGGGGCCAGAGAGAGGCTGTGGGCCCCGAGTGTGGAGGGTACCTGAGCCCCTCTGATAGGGCTCAGAGGGGCCCGGCGCAGGGGGCCTGAGTGCACTCCAACCCCAGCCCTGCCGCTGTCCAGGAGCAGGCTAGAAGAGAGAACGACTTTCCTGTAAGCAGGGTATTTCCAACATCTGCAACATCTGGCTGGGGAGGCAAGGTGGACTGATGCTATCGGCTGACCCGCCTGGGTGTGTCATGCCCTGGGCCCACTCTGGACTGCCCGGCCGTGCCCCTCCCCCTGGCTCCAGGGCTCGATCAGGAGGAGCATGCTCACAGGGGTCTTCACAGGCATCTAACGGTGGCCTGATTTCCTTCCAACCTCCTCTATGGGGGCCATTGCAGCCATTGGGGGACTACCCCCCACCCCGGCTACCCAGCAATACTTGGGCCATTGTCCGGAAAGGCAGGTCTGTGGAGAAGGACAAAGCAGAGGCAAAGCAGAGGGGTATGGAAAGAGGATTCGACTCACAGCATGGTGGTAATGTCATGACCTACTTGCTCTCATAATGGCGTTTACGCGGACATCTATTTTGTTAGAAATTACCGCAATATGACCACTCAGCCTTTTGGGAGCGCTATTCTGAGTCCACTCACCTTTCCCCTCTCCCTCCAGCAGAGCTCGAGGGGGAGCGTGAGGGAAGAGCAACACAGGGCCTCCTGTCAGGCAGCCCCAAATCCACACTGGCTTCCTCCCTCGGAGCCACCAGGCTGCCTGCAGGAGGTGTTTATTTTCCCACAGAGGGTTACAACGCAGGGTTTTGAATCTTCTCAGGTTTTTTTCCCCTAAGTTTTTTGTTTGAGTATGTGACAGAACCTCTGGGTTATGTAGCTTCAGCCAGATGCTTGTTTATTTATTTGGTTTTTTGTTTTGTCATTTTCATTGCTAATTTGAGATTTTTCTCTTTCTGCATTCTACCATATGGGTAGGTAGGACACATGCCATAAGAAATCCATTTCCCTCAGAGAGGAAGTTGAAACTAATTGATTATCTGTTGTTACCATGGCAGGCCTGGTGGCACAATGCTTAGTTGGTTGGCTGCTAGCACAGAGGTTGGTAGTTCAAACCTCGCAGCTTCTCTGAAGGAGAACGATGGGACAGTCTGCTTCCTTGGAGATTCCCAACCCTGGAAGCCCTATCGGGCGGTTCTGCTGTGTCCCGCCACGTCAGAGGCTAGCTGTGGTTGTTGTAGGATTATGTAACAGCCCTAGGAGGTTGGGGTGTTCTGTGCACTCTGGAGAAGAAGGAGCCAGGACACACTGGTCAGACCCAAAGCGCTAACTCGGCGCTCTTCAAGTCCCCAATATTTGCTTTTCCAAACACGATTGGATCTTTCTGCTGCACTTTGGGCTTTTCTGCATATTTCTCTTATTTACAGATGAATTCTCCGAAATCGTTTAAAGCCAACACGCTTTGAAATGCGTCCTTAAATTTCTTGAGAACACATGCTGTTGTGTAGCCGAGTGTCATGGAGCGGGCTCTGACCCACTGCGACCCTGTGCCCAACAGAAGGGAGCACTGCCCCGGCCGCTGCCATCCTCACAGTGGCCCCAGGGCTTGAGCCAGTTGTCGCAGCCACTGGGTCAACCCGTCTCCTGGACGGCCTCCTTTCATTCTGCCCCTCCCCTTTTCCAGGCAGGATGGCCTTCTCCAGGCACTGGTCTCTCCTGACAGCATGGCCACGGAATGTGAGGCAAATTCTCATCGTCCTTGCTGCTACAGAGCTCTCTGCCCATACTTCTTCCTTTCAGCAGTCCGTGGTAGACACGGTCTACGTCATACTAGTCTGTAAATAAAATATGTAGTGAGTGCCCACGGGGCTTGGTGGGAAGAGTGCAGGGCCCTGCTCTCGGACTGGAAGATGCGTACACGGGACCATGCATGTGTTTGTCGGACGTGGCCGTTTGCAGCGGGGGCCCTTGTGTAGCCATGGGCTAGCCTCAGGGATGGCTGGTCAGTGGGAGCCCCCGCCGCTCTGGAGGAGGAAGGTGAGGCCGCTGCTCACTTGACCCCTCGGCAGGCAGGCGCTGCTGTGATTTCGACTTGCCCCCCTGACGGCAGGTAGGGGTGAGACCAACACCTGTCAGGTACAGTTTATGGGGGCGAGAAGAGACTGTCATTTTTCAAAGACTGCTTCTGAGGAAAAGTGGTTAGTTTTCTCCATCCAGATGGATGTTAAAAAAAAAATAGGAAAGGAATTTTGTAAGCATTCCAGCCATACTGACTTTCTTCTTTCTTTCTCTCTCTCTCTCTCTCTCTCTCTCTCTGGTGTGCCATCGCTCCTGCAGGCTGGGGCTGGTATTTCTGTTCTCAGGGACGCTCTCCCTGTGCAGACTCCCAGGAGCTTGCGGAGCTGTGTGTCCTGTGCGTGAACCTTCCCCTTGGCAACGCTGCTTCTGTGCTGGACATTGTCAAAATTGCTGTTTTAAGAGCCTTCACTTAAAAATGTTTCTCTAGCTAGGCCCGTGTTTTTCAACTGGGGGGAGATTTTGCTCCTTAAGAAACACATACCACGTATACCTGCACATAAGCCGAGTTTCCCCGCACATTTTTTTTTTTTGGCATCCCTGCTCTCCGCAGTGGTGGGAGTAGGAGGCCCAGCCCCACTGCTGGAATTGAACCTCCGTCCCAGTGGGCCGCAGTCCCGCGCACAACCACTACGCCACCGGGGCTCAGCCTCCCCGCACATTTTAATGCAGCTTTTGTGGTAAAATTAGTGGCCTCGGCTGATAGTCGGGTCTGCTTATATTCGAGTATAGAGGGTAGTTATGTTGACAAACATTCTTGAGGGTCACCACCAGGGAACAGCTGTTATTAGCATCCAGTGAGTAGGCCAGGAGTGCTGCTGGGAACCCTGTCATGTCTGGGACCACCTCTTCCCAACAAAGACTGACCAAACCCACGTCCCAGGTGCTGAGGCTGGGAAGCCCTGATCCAGACCATTTACCAGGGTGTTCTTCAGAGAACTGCAGGCGTCCTGGTGGCATAGGGGTTAAGTGCTGGGCTGTGAATCAAGGTGGGTGGGTTGGGATCCTTGGTGGCTCCCAGGACGTGGATGAAGCTTCTCCTTCTGTAAGGAGAGACTCACAGTGTCGCGGTCAGCCGGCACCCACTTGACAGCAGTGAATCTGACTTTCTAACACAATCATAATAATCAGCAGGACAATCGGTGACGAAGTAGGTACAGTGCTGTGTTTATCATTCACTAGCAACACATATGTCACTCAGATGCCTACCACTGATCCATATTTACAGACCCTCCCCCCCAGAGCCTCAGAGTTGTTGGTGTACGCTGTCCAGTTGAGTCTGACGCCTTGCAATGCATCAGGTCCGAGTGGAGTCGGCCTTTACTCCACACTCTTCCTGATTCACCATGGCCCCAGAGGACAGGACAGAACGTCCCTGTGAGGGTCCAAGACTTACTCTCAGCGGGAGTCAAAATCCCCACCTTTCTCCTGGAACTGCCTCTGAGGGGCTGTCATATTTATGGGAACAGACTGTCAGAATTTTCTTCCTGCACAGCCCTGGGGGATTGAATGCACCAATCCGGTTAGCATAGCCACATTCCACCAGGATGCCTTTCTCCAAAGTTACAGGCAGGCCCTGGGTCACAAGTGAGACCTGCGCCTCAATGTGCCTCTAAGTGGAATTTGTGAGGTCAGTCAGTTATCGCTTCTGTTTACCTTTGTGTAAGAAAAGGGTGCAGAGCCTTTCTGTGGTTTAAAAGCTGCTCTTACAGGGTTAGGGTGAAGAGTTTGTTGCCAGAAGGGCTTGATCCAATCATTTTTGAGGGAGGGCAGATTGCTTTAGCATGACAGGATAAGTCAGAGTTGTTTGCAAGTGGGTCATTTGTCACCTGGGGACTTGCTAGACACCTGTTTAAGTCATACTACTTTTTAAGATATGGAAACAAAATACAGTAGCCCCTTTTTGTTTTATCAGATGTTCACTTTGGCACTTAAAACAAGGCTTTCATTTGAGGGATTATTTGTTGGTCTTAACTATTGCCTTTTTTTTTTTTACTGTTTACCCAAGGGACTTTATCAATCTGCCAATAAAGAAGAGTGATTGCATTTATAAATCTATCATCACAAGCTGTCCTTGTAACTCAAATTTTGCTTCATGCTATGGAATGACAAATACTTCTTTCTTTTTTAGCAAAGTCTTTGACAATACTAAGGGGGGTTCTCACCATGGACACATGCTGGAGCAGTGATTCAGTACCCGTGCTGGAAACTCAATTTGAGGCCTTGGATAACTAGATCAGCTTTTCATCCCCTCCAATTGACCATCCAGTTTTAATCATTGCTCTGGCAAGAGAACATGCAGATCTTTGAGGTCTGGGGCTTGTCTTTTCTCTTGGCGAACAGTACTTTGTTTTCTTTTCTTCCTGTGCTTAGGATTCTAAGATGCAAGAGGAGGTCGTAGGTGAGTTGATGCTTTGTTCTGGAGTTTTTAAAAAGGAAAGGGGAAAAGAACCCTACAAATCAATGAGGTTTTGGGTACTCTCGTTGTCCACTGATTTTTGCCTTGGTTTTTGCCACTGGGTTGTCCCCTACTTATGGTGACCCCTTATGAGTGTATCTCAAACTCCACCAACAGATGGCTTCATGGGTATCTCAAACTCGACTAACATGACCGCTCTGCTTCTGAACAGCTGTCCACTAAAAACCACACGGAGCACGTGAATCTGACACATGCATGCGTTTGACAAGAGTTGGAATCCGCTCAGTAGCAACTATATGTCTAAAAGTTCTGAGAGAATGCCACAAGTACAATTCCTACAACTCCCTTCACCCATGCCTAGTTCTTCCTTGATGCAGCTGTGGTGGGAAGTCTTCACTCCTTGGGCTTTATTTGCTTCTGGTGTGCTGAACAGCCTGGCTGTTGGCTCTCAAAGTGAGTCTTTGAGACTCTTCTGCTTGGTCTGATGACGAATTCTGACCCCCTCTCCTGGTTAATGACCACCGTGCCCTGCTGGTCTCTTCCATCTGCACCTTGTCAATTTTGCTCCTTAGCAGTGCCTTCAGGAGCACCTCTGTAGAGAATTCCTCCTGCTGAGGAAGATGCCAGACTTCATGGAGATGAGACTTCAACTAAACTGTGTACAAAAGTGTGATAAAAAAAAGATCAACCTGGAAATGGTTTACTTGTTGAAGTGAAGATGGGGAGACTTCATGGGAGTTTTACAATTGCCCAGAATCACAGGATAAAAATCCATGGTGATGGCAATTAAGTGAGAGGGAGTGAGGGGTGGGGTGGGGGGCAAGAAAGTGATATTAGAAATGTTACTAAGAAAAAGATAGCCTGACAGTGCAGAGGGAGAAAGGGAGGAGTCTGAGTTTTTAGAAATGCTGCAAAAGGACTTGGCTTGGAAGAGAAAAGTGATCACTTAAGGAACACCCACGAGTTCTTTGATGGCTCATCACAAAGCTCGCCAGCTGTCCTGATTGCATAAGACTGAGAGAGTTCTTGGGGCTTGGGGGTTTTGATTTTAAAATCAGGACAGTTCACACAAACAAGGGCAAGTAGCCACCCTGCTCTCAACCAATGCCAACATTACATGGCATGTGGCTGAAGAAGAGCTTTTGGGGGGCTCACTTGACACTTAAAGTCAACTTTTCCTGGACTATCTTAGGCATTTCAATGGTTATTGCAGTTTTTGTTGTTTGTTTTTTGGGCATCACTGCCCTCTGGTGGTGGGAGTAGGAGGCCCAGCCTTTGCTCCTGTGGAGCCGTTGCTGGAATTGAACCTCCATCCCAGTGGGCTGCAGTCCCACGCACAACCACTACGCCACTGGGGCTCAGCCCTGGCTATTGCAGTTTTAATAAAAGAGGTTAATGAAAAACATTCACTGGGAGCAATTGCCATGTGTGTATAAGAGTAGCAGGTGTCTGATGTGAGTGTCATTCACCTTCGTGCTTTCATTTGGACAGGAATCAAGTTTAAAAAATCAAGGGCTTAAGTTAGCTATAATTTCAAGCTAGTTTTATCCTCCCTCCATCAAACCCTTAACCTCTATCTTCTATCGCAGTCTGCAGAGATGAATATATCTCGCTCTTGCCTTTATAATTTTGCTCTAGATAGCGGAAGAAATCCTGCTTCTTGAACTGAATCCAAAGGGCAAAAAGAAGACAAGCAAAAAGAAGCAAGGAAAAAACCTAACAAGAGCAAAGAGTGATCGCTCATCCTTGAAATCTCACTCGGCAACACTGGAGGGCAAGGGTCTGGTTTGTGGGTCGCCTCAGCTAGGTGACTGGAGGATACCAACAAGGAGCTGGAATCGAGCCCCTAAAGCCTTCGAGCAAGCAGGGCCCCGGCAGCATGGTCATGCTCTGGTGCATTTGCATTCACGCCAGAGGAAGACCCATGGGGTGTCGTTCAGAATGGATGTCCTAATGCAGATGCTAAAACAAACCCGCTTATTTGAATTTATAGCCCCAAAGTTTTTGGAAAAGGACTACTGATAGTTTAAAAGTATGGGATAAATCACATATACTTTCTCTCTCTACACACAGACACACATAAATTCACATATATATATATATATATAGATAAATGAAATGATATTAAAAAGTTTATGGGAAAATATAATGAAAAGAAAATGACACCCCCCACCCCCACCACACACACAAAGTTTTTGAACTAAATATTTATGAATGTATCCAAAAAAGCATAGTGGTTTGAGACAACTTCGTGCGGGAACAAATCACCCTATATATTTCTTTCTCTATAGTAACTCAGCACTTCTCAACCTGTGAGTCACAGCCCCTTTGGGAGTCAAAGGACCCTTTCACAGGGGTCACCTAATTTGTAACTGTCATTTTACTTCTGTTCATAACAGTAGTTATGTCTTGCAACCTGTCTTGCAACCTCCCTCTCAGGCTGGGTCTTCACAAATGTCACCAACTGTGGGACAAAACAGGGTCTTGTGAAGTTCTCTTGCCAGGGCTGCAGGCAGAGCGTTTCACTGCCGCCCCAAGGGATGCATTCATTAAAGCGAAAGACGGGACCCATGCTCCAAATGGGCTTACTTAGCCTGCAAAGGGTAATGAGAGAGTAACGTTTGTGGAACCCAGCTCTCCCAAACAGGAAAGTGATGCCAAACTGGGTGAAAGTCGCTCACTCTTGAACTAATTAGCTGGAGATTGAATTCAGCTCGAGGAGTCTGAATGTGGTGCAGAGTGAAGAAAAAATGTTATTTTTCCCTTTTAGGTGCCAGCCTGGCCCTTCAGAATGCAGTCGTCGGCAGCACAGGCTACTCGGCCAATGTGAAGAATCACAAAACGGCAAGAAAACCCCACAACTGCTTGAGAAGGTTCCCGAGGCATAATTTGGGCCAGATGTGTGATAAAAGGCAACTTTACCTACGTTGGTGGCAGCCTCTTTGTAATGTGATATTGGCTTCGTTGTCATTTTTTTTCAGAAAGAAATGAATAATAGAGAATCCAGTGGAACTGTAAATAATATGTTCCCACCACTTTTGAAACATGATTCCTACCTAGCATTGATCTGCTATTATTTTCTTTCAAATCTCTTATTTTTCTAAGATGGGAGATTTGTGAGAAAGCCATACATAAAAGCAAGGAGCCAAGATGTCTTTCTTTTGCTTCACTTGTGAACTTTTCAGAAAAGGTAGACTGCTAATAAAGTCACCCCCTCTCCCCGATGGCGTCCCTCTCTGAATACAAGCCTTTGACTGAACATGTTTGCATATTACAAGATCTTACTTCTAACAGGTCTGTACTAGATTCAGATTTTTTCATGCTTAATTAGCTATGTAAACCAATGTGGAATTTAGGGAATTTTCTATGTCACAGGGGAGTAAAGGTTTATTTCTTCTACTTAGTAAGTAGGGTTGCCCCTGATTTAAAAGTGCCTACCCTCTTCGCAGTTCCTGGATCGTACATGTGTACAAGCTGGCTGAGAGCTGGGGGTTTAAGTGCACCCAGAGGTCCTTTGGGAGAAAGGCCCAGTGACCTACTTTCACAGGACCCCTGCAGTCAGAAATCTCATGGAGCCCTTGGGATTGACCCTACCACATGTGGCGTCACTGCAAGTTGGAGTCACCTCAATGACACCTGCTAAAAAATGAAAGCAAACCAACAAAAATCCCCTTGAACATCTGGAGTTCCCGGTTGACTCTTGAGTGGTGCATCACTCATTCTGATCCTGTGTCTACATCAGAAGTCTTCCAGGCCAGCAGCCAGTCTCGCAGGGCATGGTCCTGTCCACCGAGGGCAGAGACACCCTTCGGCCAGAGCACCCTGCCCTGCCGACATCCCACTGTTATGTAACTTTCTAGTGCCTAGATGCTCTGTCAAACCTGGGGATTCTGTGAATTTCTCATGAATCCACAGTGACATGAAACATAAGGCAGGCAGGAGCTGGGTCAAGGCAGAAGTTCAGAAAGAAATGGACTAATTGGACGTGAGTCCCATCTTCAGAGAGCTCGCCTGAGCTCCCCCTTTCAGCAATCCACAGAGCAGCCGGGGCCAGGCTGCTGGTCACCCACAGGCAGCCTCAGCTCCTTGACTGACTGACGCACAGCGGAGCCTATTTGAGGTTATTCCAGATCCGTCGCTGGGGGTTTCTAATCATGTGTTTTAATTAATGTTTTCATGTTCTTTGGCCCAGAGGTTGTTTCAACAGACCTGCGTATATTTAGAAGTCTCTGAATAAATAAATGTAAAGCAAGGAAAACAGGCCCTGCTGGGGTGATGAGAGTGATTGTTGTTAAAAAGACAGATGAAGTCTTCTGATTTTTTTGCTGTTTGTAAACCACTCTTGGGAGTGCCAAAGCACTCCCTGGGGGTGTCACAGAGGATCGAGCCCAGGGTCTATCTTTAGAATTTTGCACCCTGGGTCTTGAGGTAGTTGGGGAAGCTAGCATTTGTTGGATCCATTTTGAGTTTAAAAACATCTCATAAAGAAAGAGTGGGGCTGTTGGCTTGGCGGTAGCAGTAAGTTCTGAAGCAGTGTCTCCTGGAACCGGCTAGATCTCTTTCTACTGCCAGAAAGAGGATGGGGTTGGAATGCGCTTATCCCCTGTCCCTCTTATGGTTTTTGTCTGCAAGTTATTCTTTAAAGGGAGTTTCTATCTCTTTCCCATCCAATTTTAGTCAGGAGCACTTTTAGAAATAATCCCACAATGTAACAGAGAGAAATTACTGAAATTCTAATCAAGGATGTGCATGATAGTGGGATAAGAGGAAGGTAAAAAGAAATAGAGGAAGGAACTGGGAGACAAAAGGCATTTACAGAGGTCTAAATACAGGCATAAACATAGATGAATATATTTATCTATGATAATGGGAAAATAGATCTACATGCATATACTTATAGGGTTAGTATTAAGGCAGCAGATGGACATCAACCTCCACTCAAGTACTTTCTTAATACAAGAACACTTTGTTCTATTATATTGGTACTCGTTGATGCTCACCTTCCCGACACAATCACTGAAGACAAATGTGTGCACAATCAAAAGTGGTGAAGAAAGCTGATGGTGCCCGACTATCAAAGATAGTAGCATCTGGGCTCTTAAAGACTTGAAAGTAAAGAAGCAGCTATCTAGTTCAGAAGCAGAAAAGTCCACATGAAAGAAGCACATCGGCCTGTGTGACCATGAGGGGAGAATGGAATCAGCAGTCATCAAAGAAAAAAAAATCATATCATTATGTGCTCACCTTCCTAATATGATCCCTGAAAACAAAGGTATGCACAAGCAAACATGGTGAAGAAAACTGATGGTACCCAGCTATCAAAAGATATAGCATCTGGAGTCTTAAAGGCCTGAAGATAAACTAGCAGTCATCTAGCTGAGAAGCAACAAAGCCCACATGGAAGAAGCACACCAGCCTGTCTGACCATGATACATCAAAAGTATTAGATATCAGGCCTCAAAGATTAAAAAAACACATAATTGTGAATGAGGGAGAAGTATACGCTGGGAATCCAAAGCCCATCTGCAGGTGAAGTGACATCATCCCCTTGCAAAAGGGTTGTGGGGAGAAGACAAGCCAGTCTGAGTACAGTGTAGCAATGATGAAATATGCAACTTTCCCTAGTTCTTAAATGCGTCCTCCCTCCAATTCTTGTGATCTGAATTCTACCTGTCCCCTCCCGCTAGGAAACAGTGGAGAGCCTCCCAGTGGGTCCACAGTGTGGTGTGGTCCCGTGAAGAACCATCATGTGGACCCCACCATCATCCCGATGGGCTGGCTTGCTGTCCCTCTACTAAGTTGTTAGATGCCCCCAAGCTTTGACTCGCCCAATTGCACAAAGTAGAAATAGACACGCAGTAATAAAGGAGGGATTCTCAGGCTGTAGTCCAGTGGTTCTCAACCTTCCTAATGCCGCGACCCCTTAATTCAGTTCCTCATATTTTTTTCTGTTCTGTTTTGTTTTTTTTGGGAATCACTGCCCTCTAGTGGTGGGAGTAGGAGGCCCAGCCTTGCTCCTGGAGAGCTGCTGCTGGATTTGAACCTCTAACCCAGTGGACTGCAGTCCCATGCACAACCACTAGGCGACCGGAGCTCAGCCCTCAGTTCCTCATGTTGTAGTGACTCTCAACCATAAAATTATTTTCATTGCTACTTCATCACTGTAATTTTGCTACTGTTATGGATCATCATGTAAATATCTGATATGCAGGATGTTTTCATTGCTACAAATTGAACATAATTAAAGCATAGTGATTAATCACAAAACATTATGTCATTATACATTGTGAAATATTTATTTCTAATTACAAATCAATGAAATTTTGTATTGAAGCATGGTGTAGCATGGGTCTTCATGTTGGGCAGACCCACCTGGTGACAGAAAGAGGATCGGTGTCTTGGTTCCTAAGACCATCAGAAATATGTATTGTCTGATGATCTTAAGAGGCTCCTGTGAAAGGGTCATTTGATCTCCAAAGGGGTCGTGACCCCCAGATTGAGAACCACTGCTGTAGTCTCTACACAAGTTGATCCACCCACCAGTTCTCCTGAGGAGCAGCTGGGAGCAGGGGTGGATTTCACATGCTGACTTTTGCTTCTTTCTCGGGCACATACCTGTCTAACTTACCTTAGTTCCTTGATTCCCAGGTGCCATCCATTTTAAGACATCCTATAGACTTCATGACAACTTTTTGACACAGGAAAATTGATCACCACACACACACACACACACACACACACACACATACACAAAATCCTACCTAATTATGGGTCAGAAATATTATAAAGTAAAATTAATGGAAGTCTCAGAATCAACTTGACACCAGGTTATCTGTTAAATTTTTTGAGAGCTGTTTGTGTAGTAAAAGAGGATGATTTCTAAACATACATGTTGCATGTATTTTATTAATAGACCTATTTTTAAGAATAGATTTAAATTTACAGAAAAATGGTGCAGAAACGGCAGAGTTCCCATTTACCACCTTCTTCTTGTCCATTCTTTCATATAAACATCTTACATCCATTTGTTCCAATTGACTAACAAAAATTGATATAGCCTATTATTGACTAGGCTTTACAGTAGGTAAGTTGGGCCCACTCTCTGTTGTGCAGTCTTATGGTTTTTAACAAATGCGCAATGTCATGTGTTCATCAACATTGAATCAAAGAGAAGAGTTTCACTGCCCTTAAAGAAATACAGCCAGGCACTGTTCAGAAGGGAGGAGGGTGAGACTTGATTGCATATACCATATTTGTCAGAACATAAGACACACTTTTTCCCCCAAAGTGGGGGGAAAATGAGGGTGCATCTTATGGTTCTAAGGTGTGGTACCCCAGAACATTTGCTTATGATCCCATTTGCCCACTTACTGTCCATTGCTGTTTGCATGCTGTGGATTGCTGTCAGATGATTGGCACAGTGCACGCCTCCCCTGCGTGTGTCCGATACTGACAGACTGACAGGATGAGAACATCGAACACGAAGCCAAACGCATTGCTGTAGAAAAAGGCATTAAGGATTTTACTGGCTCACCATCAGGGTGCTACAGATTCATGAGAAGCGACCTTGCTATGCACACCAAAACTAGAATTGCACAAAAAATGCCACCAGAATATGAATTGAATAAGTGATTGTGAGCAACAGAGCTTCACACATTCTGACACTAGTGATGACGAGTTTTTAGGGTTTCCAGAAACTAGAAAAGTGCTTGAGCCTCTAAGTCTTTCCTCATTTGTTAATGAACGTGATGATGGTTTTTAGCACCACTGTTGAGTTTACGCTGAAAATATTACCATACTTCGCTTTACTTTAATAAATATTTTAGAGTACTGGTACTAGTTGGTTCAGAATATTTTTTTTCTTGTTTTCCTGACCTAAAAACTAGGTATGTCTTATGGTCAGGTGCATCTTATGGTCTGAAAAATACAGTAGGTTGGACATGTCGTCAGGAGGGACTGGTCCCTGGAGTGTGACATCATGCGTGGTCAGCAGCCAAGGGGAGGAGCTATGAGGAGAGGGACTGAAGAGGTGACTCCCATGAGAGGCTGGAGTGGTGGTGAAGCTGGTCCCGGACAGGGTTCATGCTGCTGTTCACAGGGGATCGGTGCTGATGCATGGATGGCACACAGCAGCAACCTCAACAAGTGCTGACTGCTCCACCGACACGCCCGCTCTTCTTGCTTGAACTCCTAGTAAATTGATTCCCTCCTCCAGCACCCCCCAAAAAAAAACACCAAAAACCACTTTATTGGGAGGTAATTCAGATATATCATCCCATAGTTCAATCACAGTATTGTACAATTGCTACCACAATCATTTCCAAAACATCCTCTCCCTTCTTGAACTCCTTGATATCAGTTCCCCTTCACTGCTCCCCTCACCCCCACTGTACCCCTTAGCAACCTTTCTTCAATGATACACTTGAAAAATCTGGGCTGCAGATGGGTCAGGAGTCCCTTGGGAAGGTGTGTGTGAAAAATTTTAAGCACTAGACTAGTAATTGAATGGTTTTTTGACACAAATGCACCCAGGAGACCTGGAGGTAAGACCTGATGATCTCTTTCCAAAGGGCCATAGCCATGACAACTTGCGGAGCCGTCCCGTTGGGCACACAGGGACGTTGTCAAGAGTAGGAACGAGCTGAGTAGCGGCTCACAGCAATTACGTCATCACCACCGGCAGAAATGGACTTCTCTACTTTAGCACCATGGGCATTCCACGGGGGAGAGTTCTTTGATGTGTGGAGCTCTCCCGGGCATTGCCAAGTGTCTGCACCAGTCCTGACCCCGACTCACTAGATATTAGTAGCAACTTCACCCCATGTGACAAAAAATTTCCTTCAGAAGTCCCCTGGGCCGCAGGAGAAAACAATCTCTGGCTGAAAGCCACGAGGCTAGTGGAGTCAATCTTCTGTGGGCAGTGGCTTGTATCAGTTCTCATTTAGTTGCAGAAATTGATCCCATGCAAGCCAGTTGAGGCTGAAACATCTCACTGACCTACAGAAGGAGTCTTCAGACTGAAGAAGCGGACTCTGGGCTGGTGAACTGCCAGAACAAATCCCAGAATGACACCACAACTCAGTCATCAAAGGACTGCTGCTCTTGCTTTGATCTTGATGGCGCATGTCAAATGGAGACGCTAGTGGCATAAAACCACCCCTCTCAACCAAACTTACTGCCACCGAGTCAATTCTAACTCATGAAGGCACTACATAGGCTTGCTGAAGCTATAAATCTTTATAGCAAGCAGAGTCTCATCTTTTTCCTTAGGAGCTTCTGGTGGGTTTGAACTGATGATCTTAGGTTTCTCAACAATGTTGCTCACTTCGGCTACATCAGAGAGTCAATACAGCAGAAAAATAACTCCATCACTTTCTTCCCATTTCCTTCAGTTCTGAATTCAAGTTTTGAAAGTACAATAGCTGGAGAAGCCCAGAGCACACTCAAGGACCCCAGTCACAAGGGAGTTAAGAGAAAGTGGGCTTTTTGGCTTGAGAACTAGCATAGCACACAATTAGGCATTCCACAGGTGGTGGAATGGATGCTGAGCTAGCACGTCCCGCGTGTCTGCTGCAGGAGCCTGATGGCATAGTTGTCATGCTTTGGCTTGGGGCAACTACAGAGCCAGCAGTTAGACACCAACAACTTCTCTGTGGGAGAAAGACGAGGCTTTCTACTCCTGTAAAAAGTTCTCAAAAACTCAAACTCACGGCCATTGGGTCAATGCCACCTTATAGCGCCCCTCCCGATGAGACAGGGTCGAGTTCCCTCCATGAGTTTCTGAGACTCTCTCTAGGGGAGTCTAGGAAAACCTCAGGGGCAGTCTTTCCTGGACCTCAGGGGTGAATCTGAGTCAGAATGGACTTGATGGCAGTGAGTTTGGTCTTGATTCAGGGTCTGTCATGAGGGTCTTCCCAGGGACCCTGGGTTCATTCCACTAAGCTCTTCCAGGCAAATGGGGCCAGCCATCATGCCCTCTTAGTCCTATTCACATTTTTTTTTCGTATTGAGTTAGTTTTAACCATTGTTTTCTCTGCTATAGCCCATTTTCCTCTGCCATTCCCATTCTTTTCATACCTCTTACCACTCTCTGTCCCAAACTCCAGGCTTCTATTTCCTGAAGAATGTGGAAGTCTGACTGGACTTCACCAGTGTACATGCCATGAGGAACGCCTTTGTTGATAACATGCAAACTTACCTATCGCTACCTGTGTCTCTAGGCCCCTGAAGTCACCGTGTAAAGAGATACCATGGAGGGGGGTGGGGCAGGAACTTGCATCTTTGAATTGCATCTTTCATCTGGACTGGAGCACCAGTCCACTTGGAAAAATCACATCCCCTGATTTGACATGAACAAGTCTGCAGATTTCAGTTCACACAGGTGAGACTCAAAGGATACTTTCTATCTTTGGGGTACAGGCTTTCACTTCCTATGGTTGAGAGTAATTGGTGATTGTTCATGCAATTACACACACACACACACACACATATTTGGTCTGTTGTTCGAATCTCCCAATAATTACTTTGGTTTAAGGCATAGGTTCTTAACTTTATTTGGCCACCCCCCTCCTTTTCAGAGAAAAAGCCATCAGCATCCCCTGGTGATTAAACTTTTGTCCTGTCACCCACAATCCAGGATGAAGTGTAGACACCAGATTTTGCAGCACCTCCCCACCTCCCCTCCACTGTGCCAGCTTGCCCAGGGACTAGGATCTCCCATTTTGGGAAACACTGGCTCAAGCTATAGGGATTTTCGACCCTAAAGGAAAAGTCAGTGAACATGCTGAGAGAAGTGAAAACATCCTCAGAAATTACCTATTTCTCATCAGGATGCTAGGCAAAATGTAAAGCACCAATTAGGATCGGGATTTCAAATAAACACTAATTTAACTGTAAATGAGAGTTTTGTAGGAGTTTCTCCCAAATATCTTTTGGGACACACTTGTACTAAACAGTGATTTGCCATTTATCTGAATGGAAGCTGAGCTGGGCTTCCTGTCTTTCCATGAGTGAAGTCGGGTGTGGATAGCAGCTGGAGTCATAGTCCTGAGGCGCCCTCCTGGAGGGCTGGCAGTATGTGGACTCTGAGGGCAGTGGAGTCCGTGGCAGGAACACCGGCAGCAAGTTGGGCTCTGTGCAGAAAGAAAGTAGGGAAGCCAAAAGTCCTCAGTCACCAAACTGGCACTGGTATTGAGTGACCTGCTAATTAAGTCCTAATGTGAAGATGGATTTGTGTTTCTCTGCAAGAGTAGGCATTTCCATAATGATTGTACAACTTTTTTCGATATGATCAAACTATTGAATTAAATATGTGGATTTATGTCTCAATAAAATGTTTTTTTTTTAATGTAGTTATTTTGTATAGACAGGGCAATAGAGCCAGCCCCATTATGAGACACAGCGTCCTCTTACTGATCCACAATGCTATGGGGGACAGCACTGGAGACAGTGTGAGACTTGTGCTTGATCTGACAACCTCTCACCCCTTCCCCCAAACACATACACTGGACCAAAACCTGAAGGGAGCACAATAGAGTAGAAAGGGAAGCAAAGCAATGAAACCCCAGAGAAACCCCCCAAACAGACTTCAGACTCAGAGTACTAGGCTTGGCATCTCATCAAACTCAATCAGAAAACATGCATAAGGGTCAGCAGACAGACCTGGAACTATTTATAGACTTCTCCCTCTTCCTGTGCCTATCTATTTAAGATAGGCAAGATTAGCAATCCTGAGCAGAAAACGACATGACCAATGGTTCTGGGTGGACAGGGGAGAGGAGGAGGCAGGAGAAAGGGAGGGTGGAGCCAATAAACTTGGGGACAAGGGAGCAACAAGAGATCTAAAATGGCAAGGAGAGTGTAGAGTGCCTGGGGGGATTTGATCATGTGCAATGTAGCCAAGAGGAACTACAGAGAGTTGAGTGAAGGTTGAACATGATAGTGGGACAGAAATAAAGTAAAAGAAATAGAGGAAAGGACTAGGATGCAAAGGACATTTATCACGGTATAAAGGTAAGCATGTATATATGTAAAATATCTAGTGATAGGGATATAGGTCTATGTACATATATTTATATGCTAAGTATTAAGGTAGCAGATGGACATTGGACCTCTACTCAAGTCCTTCTTCAAAACCTGAACCTCAATACAATAACCTGGAATTCTGTGATGCTCCCCTTCCAGACACAATTGCCGAAGACAAAATGGGTGCATAAGCAAATGTGGAGAAGACAACTGATGGTGCCTGGCTATTAGATTATATAGCAAATGGGGTCTTAAAGGCTCAAAGCTAAATAAGTGACCAGTTAACAGGGAAGCAACAAAGCCCACATGGAAGAAGCACACCAGCCTGTGTGATCACAAGGTGTTGTCAGGACAAGGTATCAGGCATCAGAAGACCCAAAACAAACAATTGTATTCATGCAAATGTTGGGGTGGGGGGTTGGAGGGAGACCTGAAGTCTATCTATAGACAATTGGACATCTCACAAGCGTCACAAGGAAGAGATGAGGCAACCAGTGTGCAGTATCGCACCACATGAAACACACAGTATTCCTCTAGTTCTTTAATGCTTCTCCCTGACTCCTCTTCCCCTACTATCATCACCCAATTCTACCTACAAATCTGGCTAGACTGGAGCATATACACTAGTACAGATAAGCTCTCTTGACACATGGAAACCTGGGATAGACTCCTCAGGAATTATAATGGGAGAAGCATTAGCCTGAGGTTAGGGGGAAGATGGAGGGGGAGATGGGGAAGAAAGGAAGAACTGATCTTAATGATCAACATATAACATCCCCTCCCCCCACATACATATGGGGACTAACAACAGAAAAATGGGGAAAGGGAGACAATGGATGGTGTAAGATATGAAAATAACATTTATAAATTATCAGGGGTTCATGAGGTTGGAAGGGGAGGGGAGGGATGGAAAAAAGAGGAGCTGATATCAAGGGCTCACATAGAAAGAAAATGCTTTGAAAATGATGATGGTAACATATGCACAAATGTGATTGATACAAATGATGTCTGCATTGTTACATGAGCTCTTTAAGAGCCCCCAATAAGATGGTTTTTAAAAAGAATATAGCCATTTCTATCTCCATAGGAAATGAGAGACCAGATTTCAACCCAGTGTTCCAAGATGCATGTGAATGTAATATACTAGCATGAAGTAGGGACTCAGTAGAGAGGTCTAAGGGGCCGGCACCAACTCCAACTACGTGGACAGCTGCCTCTCTCCACCCACCCCCCCCCCACCCGAAGAATGTACTTCAGAGGACAGCACTGAAGCTGAAGCTCAGGGAGAGGGACATATCTGATCAGAGCACATGGGAGCAAATGAAGGGGGAGGAAGAGAGAGTGGAGCGCATCCTGGCCCACCAAGCCTTGAGGACAATGTCCCCACTCAGAGCAGCCAATCCACAGAGAGGACCATAGGGCCAGCTCTCCTATGAGACACAACATCCTCACTGACCCATAGCCCTACAGGGGACAAGACTGGAGACACAGTGTGGGAATTATGCCTGATCTGACCCCACCGCACTGAGGCAAAACACTAAGCGAGTGCAACAGGACAGCCAAGGGGAGCAGAGCAAGAAGCCCTGAGAGAGTACCAAAAATAGACTTTGGGATCAGGGTGTGGCATCCTATGAGACTCAATTGGAAAGCACTCCTAAAGGCCCACAAACAGTCCTTGAACTATTTACAGGCTATTCTTTTTGGTCATTGTTGTTTTATTTTCTTTTGTTGCTCTGTCTTGCTCTGTCTTATTTTTGTGCATATTATTATTTCCGAAGGTCTATCTAGATAAGATAGGTTGGATAAACAACCTGGAGAGGAAAAGAACAGGATGGATGGTTCTGGTGGGACATGGGAGAGGGGGAGGTAGGGGAAAGGAAGTGGTGATAACAAACCCAGGGATTAACAAGTGCTCAAAAAGCATTGGTGAGGAAGGTGTAGGAGGCCTGGTAGGGGTTGATCAAGGGTAACGTAACTGAGAGGAATTATTGAAACCCAAATGAAGGCTGAGCATGATAGTTGGACAAGAGAAAGGTAAAGGGAAATAGAGGAAAGAACTAGGAGGCAAAGAACATTTATAGAAGTCTAAATAAAGGCATGTACATAGGTAACTATATTTATATATGAGGATGAGGAAATAGATACATGGGCATATATTTATAGGTTTAATATTAAGGTAGTAGATGGACATTGGACCTTTACTCAAGCACTCCCTCCATGCAAGAATACTTTGTTCTATTAAACTGGCCATTCCAAATATTCACTTTCCCTACACAATGGCTGAAGATAAAGCCGGTACATAAGCAAATGTGGTGAAAAAAGCTGATAGTGGCTGGCTATCAAAAGATATTGCATGTGTCTTACAGGCTTGAAGGTAAATAAATGGCTATCTAACTTAGAGGCAATGAAGCCTTCATGGATGAAGCACACCAGCCTGTGTGATCAAGAGATTTTGAAGGGATCAGGTATTAAGCATCAAGGAATGAAAAAATCATATCATTGTGAATGAGGGGGAGTGCAGATTGGGGCCTCAGAGCCCATCTGTAGGCAACTGGACATCCTCTTACAGAGGGGTCATGGGAAGGACATGAACCAGTCAGGATGCAGTGTAGCAAAGATGAAACCTACATCTCTTCTCTAGTTCTTAAATACTTCCTCTCCCTCCTCACTATCAAGATCCCAATTCTACCTTACAAATATGGCTAGATCATAGGATGTACACTGGCACATCCAGGAACCAGAAACATGGGGAATCCAGGACAGATGATCCCTTCTCACTAGTGGTGAGAGTGGTGATACTGGGAGGGTGGAGGAATGTGGGTAAGAAAGGGGGAATGGATTTCAAGGATCTAAATATAACCTCTTCTCTGGAGGGTGGGCAACAGAAATGTGGGTGAAGGGAAATGATGGACAGTGTAAGATATGGCAAAATAATAATTTATAAATTATTGAGGGTTCACAAGGGAGGGGAAAGTGGGGAGGGGGGAAATGAGGAGCTGGTATCCAGGGTTCAAGTAGAAAGCAAATATTTTAAGAATGATGCTGGCAACAAATGTACAAATGTGTTTGATATAATGGATGGATGGATGGATTGTGATATGTTTTGTATGGCCCCCAAGAAAGTGTTTTTGTAAAAATGCAGCCATTTCCCACAGCACTTGAATCCGGTCCCAGTGTAACATCCCAGTGCTGCCCGGCGGGGCAAGGAAAGCTGCGAGGTGAACAGAAGGAACGAGCTGGGCAGGCCCTGCATGGATACCTTGGAGCCTTGTAATCTTGCTTGCACAACCTCCAGATTGCATGGTTCTTGGCTTGAGCGTGGCTGGGCACCGGTTCAATGCACATCTATGGAGACCGTGTCACAACAACAAAACAAACCAATGCCGCTACAAGCTCCACTAACAGCTTGAAAAAACAAGTCAACAGACTGGAAGACTGCTCTGGGAGCCCCGCCCAGGGAATCGGCCTTGGGCAGAAAGGGAGTTACTGTGCCTCTTCCTTGAGGTATTTTTTTGGCTAAGAGGATATTATATGACCCACAGCCCATCCCTTTCAAAGATTCCTATCCACCCTGAGACCCGCACAGACTTTGAGTTCTTAGGTGCTGGATTGTGAGCAGCACCAGCTCTTTCTGAGGGCCCAGGGAGCCTGCATCATATCCTAAGAGATGGTACGTGAGCCTCTGACATCACTGTCGAAGAATTGGCATATCCTGGCCATGTCTAGTTCCTCACAGGTATATTCAACCCAAATGTCCCAATCTTCTAGTCCTTCAGTTCCTGCCTGGCTGCTGATCTGTAGTCAGGGAGCGTTTAGCCATCCGGCAGCAGCACCGCCCATGACGGTTCTGAAAAAACGTGTTAGAGCATCTACCTGGCTCCTTACAGAGAGTGGGTTGTGGTTGCTGGCTGTTATGGAGGGAGTCTTCCCTCCCCCCATGGCAGCCCTAGGCACAGCTGGACGGGACTGACTGACACTTAGTCTGCATCATCCCCAGGGCTGGCGGCGGACCACACTGTTGTCATGCACTGGGATTTCTTTGGCTGATTTTCAGATGTGGAGTGCTAAGCTTTTCTTCCTAATCTGTCTTAGTCTGGAAGCTCTTCTGACACCTGTTGAGCTGTGCTGAGAGCAACATGCAAGACGCTGTTGACAGAGCGCCTGCCAGTGAGGTGTACTGACCTGGACTGGAGCCTGGCTCTCCTGCCTGGAAGGTGAGATTTCTATCACTGAACCACCATCGTTGGCTTCTTGAGCCTCCTGTGTAATGACAAAAACTATCCAACAAGACCCACTGCTGTGGAGTCAATGTCAACCTCTAGTGGTCTATCGGACAAGACGGAAGTTGCCCACCACAGGATTTCCCAGGCTGTCAATCTTTATGGAAGCAGACAGCAGTGGAGTGCTGGTGGATTCAAACTGTGATGACTTTTGGTTAGAGGCAGTCATCCTCTTAGCCATGGCACCTCAGGACTCCTCAGAAAGCACAGTTAACAGGTATAAAGGAAGAGTGGCAGGACCTTGCTCACCACTGAACTACAAATAAATATGCTTCTTAAAGTAGGTTGATGTATCAGGCTTCCAAATCTATGTGTATTGGGATTTTGCCAACACCAGAGAGCTCGTGTGCTAATATGTGCTTATTTCTGATATTTACGGAAGTGTTTTCAATACATTTTCATCGGGTTTGGACCCACAGTCAATACTCATGGGAGCAGCAGTCAAGAGATCCAAAGACGAGTCGCCTTGGGTGACTCTGCTGCACAAGACCTCTTTAGCACATTGGAAAGCAAAGCTGTTACTTTGACGACTGAGGTGAGTCTGGCCCAAGCCATGGTATTTTCGATTGCCTCATATGCATGTGGAAGTTGAACATTGAATAAGGCATATCAAAGAAGAATTGATGCATTTGAACTATGATGCTAGAGAAGAATTCTGAGAGAACCACGGACTGCCAAGAGAACAAACAAGTCTATTTTGAAAGAAGTACTGCCAGAATGCTCCTTAAGGCAAGAGTAGCAAGAATTTATCTTCCATACTCCGAACATGTTACCAGGAGAAGACCAGTCACTGGATATGGACACCATCCTTGGGCCAGTAGAGGGGCAGCAGAAAGGGGAAGGCCCTCAATGAGGTGATGGACACAGTGGCTACATCAATGAACTGAAGTCTATGTGTGAACCCATTGTGGCCACGCCTGTGGCAGCCCCTCTGGTTGTGGGTCTTGTTCTATTTGCTCAACATACAGATTGAACAAGAATGGTGAGAAGATGCAACCTGGACACTTGCTTTTCCTGATCTTCAGCCACGCCATGTGCCCATGTTCTGACCACACTACTGCCTTTACATCTGTGTCCAAGTTTCGAGAAAGCATAATGAAGGGTTGTGGGATTTCCATTCTCCTCCAGGTGATCCATAGTTTGTCATGGTCCACACAGTCAAATGCCTTGCTATAATCAATCAAAAACCAAAGGTTTCCTGGCCCACCAAGCCCAGAGGATGACACTCCTGCTCAGAGCAGCCAAGGCACAGACAGGACCATTGGGCCAGCTCCACCAAGAGACAGAACGTCCCCTCACTGACCCACATCACTGCAGGGGACAGTGCTGGAGACACTGTGTGGGAATTGTGCCTAGGCTGACCCCCCAACACTGGGGAAAAACATGAAGAAGCACAACAGAGCATTAACAAAGCAGCAAAGCCCCCAGGAATCCTGGAAATAGACTTCAGAGGCTAGGGCTTGGCACCTCATTAGACTGGATGAGAAAACTTTCACAGGGATCAGCAGACCTTTATTTTCATGTCTATTTATGTAAGATAGGCAAGATAAGTAATCCTGAGGAGAAAACAACAGGACCAATGGTTCTGGGGGGACAGGGGAGATGGGGAGTTGGGGGAAAGGGAGGAGGGAGGCAACAAACCTGGGAAAATGGAACAACAAGAAATCTAAACTAGATGGCCAGAAGGGTGCAGAATGTCTGGTGGGGTTTGATCAAGTGCAGTGTCGCTAAGAGGAACTATGGAGAGCCGAATGAAGGTTGGACATGATAGTGGGACAGGAGGAAAGGAAACAGAGGAAAGAACCAGGAGGCAAAATATATTTATAGAGGTACAAATATAGGCATGTATATTTGTAAAGTCTCTAGAGATAGGGAAACAGTTCTATATACATTTATTTATATGTTAAGTACTAAGGTAGCAGACGGACATTGGGCCTCTACTCAAGCCCTCTCTCAATACAAGAACACTTGGTTCTAATAACCCAGCATTCTGTGATGCTCACCTTCCCGACACAATTGCTGAAGACAAAGTGGGTGCCTAAGCAAATGCGGAGAAGACAACTGATGGTGCCCAGCTATTAGATGATGTAGCACTTGGGGTCTTAAAGGCTTGATGTTAAACAAGTGGCTACCAGCAGGGAAGCAAAAAAGTTTACTTGGAGGAAGCATACCAGCCTGTGTGATCATGAGGTGTCAACAGGATGAAGTGTCAGGAATCAGAAGATCCCCCCCCCTCAAAAAAAAACAACCATTTTGATGCAAATGAGGTGGGGTGGAATGGAGGCCCAAAGCCCAATTGTAGACAAGTGGACAGACATTTCACAGACAGGTCACAAGGAAGGCATAAGTCAGCCAGGGTGCAGTATCACACCAATGGAATACACAACAGTCCTCTATTTCTTTAATGCTTCCTCCCCTCCACTATCACAACCCCCAGTTCTACCTTACCGATTGGGTTAGACTAGAGCATGTACATTGGTACAGATAAGAGCTCTTGACACATGGAATCCAGGATGGAAAAACCCCTCAGAAGGAATAATGGGAGTAGAGATATCATGAGGATAAAGGGAAGGTGGGAGAGAAGGGGGTAACTGATTACAATGATTGACATGTAATACCTCCTCCCCAAGACGGGGATGAACTACACTTGATCTTAGTCAAAAGGCCAAGAAGCGATAGGGGGAATGAGCAACAGAAATGTGGGTGAAAGGAAAGAGTGGATGGTGTAAGATATGAAAATTATAATAATTTATAATTTTTCAAGGGGTCATGAAGGTAGGAAGATGGGGTAAGGAGGGAGAGAAGAGGAGCTGATATCAAGGGCTCAAGTAGAAACTGTTTTGAAAATGATGATGGTAACATATGTACAAATGTGTTGGATACAATTGCTGTATGGATTGTTTATAAATCAATAAAATGATTTCTAAAAAAGAAAACTAACAAACCCACACAAAAAAATGACCATCTTTCTGGTGTTCTCTGCTTTCAGGTAAGATATATCTGATATCAACAACGGTATCCCTTGTTTCACGTTCTCTTCTGAATCCAACCTGAACCTCTGACAGCTCCCTGTCAATGTACTGCGACAACTGCTATTGGATGATTTTCAGAAACAAAATTTGACTTGCATGTGATATCAGTGTACTATAATGTGAGCATTCTGTTGGGTCACCTCTCTTTGGAATAGACACAGACCTGGATCCCTCCCAGTCATTTTGCCAAGTAGCTGTCTTCCACATTTCCTGGCACAGACAAGTGAGTCCTTTCAACAAATAGTACTTCAGCTTGCTGAAACATTTCAGTGGGTACTCCATCAATTCCTGAAGCCTTGTTTTTGGCTAATGCTTTCAGTGCAGCTTGAACCTCTTTCTTCAGTACTAGTGGCTCTCGGTCATATACAACTTCCTGAAACAGCTGGATATCGACTACTTTTTGGTAGTGACTGTATTCTTCCCACCTGTGTTCAAGGCTTGTTGTGTCATTCAGTCTCCAAATATTTCCATCTTGTAATCACGCCGTGAATTTTTTTTCTTGGGGTCTTTCATTTTAATATATGCTGTGTATGTTTTTCTTTTTTGGTTTTCTAACTCTAGTTCTTTGCACATTTCATAATAATATTTTACTTTGCTTTCTTTGGAATTTTCTCTTCATCTCATTGGCTTCATTTTTTCTTCCATTTACTTTAGTTAGCCACTCTACAAGTGAGAGCAAGTTTCAGGGTCTCTTCTGACATCCACTCAGATCTTTTCTTTATTTCCTGTCTTACAAATGCCCTTTTGCTTTCTTCATGTATGATGTTCTTGATGTCCTCCCACAATTCATCAGGTCTTCTGTTATTACTGTTCAATGTATCAAATCTGTTCTCGAGATGTCTGCAAGATTCAGGTGGGCTGCGCTAAAGGTTGTATTTTGGCTCTATTGAGCTTGTTTAACTTTCTTCCGCTTTAGCCTGAACTTACACATGAACATGAACTTACACATGAGTTGGTTGCTGCTGCACTCTGCAACCAGCCTCTGGTCCTGTTCTAGGAGCGGTTATTGAGCTTCTTCATCACCTCTTCCCACAGACATGGTCAATGTGATTTCTGTGTATGCCATTTGGAGAAGTCTTGATTATGATAGTTCATTGTGTTGCTGGAAAAATTTTTTGCTATAAGCAAGTTGCTGGTTTTATAAAGTTTTATCGTGTGATCGCTAGCTTTTTTCAATCACCAAGTTCACATTTTCCAAGTACTGCTCTGTCCTCTTTGTTTACAACTTTTGCATTCCAATTACCAATGATTGTCAATACATCTTGATTATATATTTCACCAATTTCCAACTGAAGACATTGGTAGAATTCCTTAATCTCTGCTACCTTTTGTGGTTTGTGCGTAATTGTGAATAATAGTTTTATTGACTGCATTATAACCCTATCATAGCATCCTTGTACTCCATGATTGGTTTTACAACGTTGTTTTTTACTATAAATGCCATTTCTCTTAATTGTGCTATTCCTGGCACAGTAAATCATATAATTCTCTGATTCAGAATGGCCCAAAAAAGTCCATTTCAGCTCATTAATACCTAGGATATCTATCTTAAAGCATTCCATTTCATTTTGACTCCTTCCAATTTTTCTAGATTCACACTCTGCACATTTCAGTCCAATCATTGGCAGAGTTTTGCAGCTATTACTTCCCATTTTGAGTCATACCTATCAGCAAATGAAAGACTGGAAGTCTTTACTCCATCATGATGGTCAACTCTATTCTGAGATGGCAACTTTTGTTCAGTCCTATTGTGAGTACTTCCTGACCTAAAGGATTCATTCGTCTCCTGCCAGTAACTTTGATAATGTGCTCCTTCTGTTCCTGAGGTTATCCATATCTGACAATGTATCTATTTGGCCCATAAGGTTTTCAGTGGCTGATTCTTCTGGAGGGGACAGCCTCTTCCTTCTTACTAGTTGATTCTTTACCTGGAAGCTCCACTGAGACCTGTTCACTCTGGGTGACTCTGCTGGGATTTCAAATACCAGTGACAGAGCTTCCAGCATCACAGCAACACACAAACCACACCATGGTGTGACAAATTGACAGCCAAGTGGTAAGGACAACAGGGAAAGATGGAAAAGTAAGCAGTTTGAAAGCCTCTTTCAGCTGCTTAATGATTTAAGAAAACCAAACCAAACCAAATTTTAGGTATGCTTTTCATTGCATTTTGAATCTTTTGGTCTGATTTACATACACCTAGGACTTTTATCTCTTACCTCAGAAATTTGTATCTCTAGGAACAAAGTACATTATAACAGACCTAATTTTTGTCTTATCGTTCTAACTCTCTTGCAAGAGGAAAAGAATAGAACCAGCCAATCAAACCTAATTTTCCTTATTTTTCATCAGTTTTCTTTCTACCAAATGTTTTCTGACTCATTTCCTGGGTTATCTTAATTTGCGGATGTTTTCAAAATTAGTTTCTCATTTCTCCCCATTTTTGTTATTTTTCCTAATTCTCCTTTTTCTATTTTGCTTTATCTGTTTTCTCATGTCCTTCCTTTCCTTCACCGTCGCTTCCTTTGTGGGGAGGTGCAACCTTCTGTGTGCTTGGTTTTGTTTTACTCATAGGACATCCACGAGATTCTGCTTTAAGCCTCTGAATGCACTGGGAACAGTGGGACACTTGGAGTTACTCTCAGTTGTAGGGGACCGAGAAGATGGGTGAGGCTATCTCTTACAGGCATTCCACACACACGGTGTCATCATTCTTTGGGGTTGGTTGGTCAGGTTAGATTAATTTATTCTCTTTTTTTGTGTATTTTGGTTTTCCAACTCAAATATTATTGTTTGATGTTAACAAGTTAAACTGAGCTGGAAAATGGAAAAATTCCCAAGCAATAAAAAAATTTGGCTCTTTGCAGGGAAGCCAAAAGGTCAAGATTGTCAGGTGACCAGAAATATTTATATTATCTGAGAAGAGATTAATCCTCAGAAGGGAGATTAGCTGTGGCAGGATTAACTCCTAATGCATCCAACAGGGGTTAAGGGTTTCTCTGGTACACTTCGACCACCCCCTCCACCCCCCCACGTGATAACTTGAAGGAGTCCCTGGGTGGCGAGGATGGTTAACATGCTCCTTAGCTAACCCAAAGTTTATAGGCTCCAGCCCACTGAGGTTTCTCAGAAAAAGTGTCTGACAATCTACTCTTTAAAAAAAAGCAGCCTCTGCAAATCCCTGGGCAGTTCTACTTTCCCACACAGGGTCATTGTGAGTCAGAAGTGATGTCTATTGGGCAATGGCTTGGCTTGCTCTTTTTTAATGGTAACTTAAAACTTTCCCAGGGGAACTAGAGTTCTTTGATATGTGTGGCCATTCATGCTGACTCCTGGGTTCCTGTGGCCAGGACTATACTCAGGGTGAAAAAGCTTCTCTTCCATGGAAGCCTGCCCAGCATGGGAGCCCTTGGACAGGGAGGCTACCCAGTGGGGTGTTACACATAAGCATACATTCAAATATGCATATGACTTCCTAGGCCAAATATGTGCATTCATTAATCCCTCCCCACCCTCCTGTGGTTCACTTTAAGATCACTCTTCCACATGCTCAGTCGGCATATTGGAATATGTACCTCATATATTGCCAGTAACTAATCCATATGTTCCTCCCTGATAGCCTCTCTCACTTGAGCTACTCCCCCAACACAGCAAGTGAGGATTGGGTTTGACCAGTCCTGATCTATGGAACGTGTGCAGAAAGGACAGTCACCACCTTCTGGTATACAAGTACTTTTGTCAAGGAACCAAAAGCTGTCACCAGAAAGCCATCACTTGAAAAACATTACAGACCAACTCAGAAGTCATTTAAAAGGAAGGAGTTCCATCTGCAATATCCTGTTCAGAACCTACCCCTGCCCTAATGCATATTCATGACCAGTCTTAGGAAATCTGCTCCAAAGTCATAATCCCCTCAATTTTCTTCTTTATTGTAAACCTCTTGGGTTTTTTTGGAAAACTTGCCATGCCTGTCTTGCTTCATCAACCGGGCTTTGGAAGATTGTGCTTGATCGACTGTGCTACACCGGGTTGTCTAGAGAAACAAACCCAGAGACACTCGTATGTATATAAGAAAGCTTTATATCAAAGAGCAATTGCATCCTGAGAAAACATCCCAGTCCAGTCCGGATCAAGTCTGATATTCATCCATTAATTCCTTCCTCTGACTCACACAGCATATGCAACAAAGTTGAATGAAGGAAGATCACAGGCTGATGGGTAAAAAGTCCTGTGGATCCAGTGGCTGTGGAAGCATCTCAGCACTGGAGAGGGTCTCTGCAGGGCTTCTCAACAGGAAGGTGAAGCAGAGATGGAGTGTGACCCTCCTTGCAAGAACTTATGTTCCAGGAATGCTCATAGATACTGGAGAACACGGGTGAGCAAGCCCATATGTGGGACCCCTGCTCTCCTGGCCACGTGAACCTCTGGGAGAAGGCCACAGAGAGGCATTTAACATGGCGGCTGCTCTGGGGACTCACAAGGGACAGTCCCCGTTGCTGTTGGAGTGTGTCATAGGCAGGCCTGGCATTTAGTGAGGCGCGAGGAGACTCGGAGGAAGAAGGGCAGTTTCGTAGTAGTGGGATGGGGAGAGCAGTGACCTCAGGAAATCAAGTGGAGAAACTTTTTGGTAGTGGGGTTAGGGGCAGCGGTTGGGGACCGCTTGAGAACCATGTGGCTGCAGTAGCAGAAGGAAACCGAGGCAGCATTTGATGTCCCTTTTTTATTGTCTGCATGGGAGGCGGTTGGAAAAGTGCCCTCTTTACTTCTTGACAGTTTCAGGAAGCCATTTCCATTCCTTGTTTCTTGACTGCTGCTCCCACAGGCCTTGAACGGCGCTCCAAGAGGAATGACATCTCAGGCTTCAGCAGTGACGGTGAGCATAGGGTTAGACACCATTCCGCTGCTTGTTCTGCATCGGTTGTCAGGCTTTTCTGCCCAGACTGCCAATGTCACTAAGCCTGTCCGACGTGGATGACCCTCTCAACTTTGAAGAACTGCTGACGTCCTTCTGCTTCAGCAACAGGCAAGCCAAGAGCTGACTGGGGCTCTGTATAAGTACAAGAGCTCTAACATGTCCAACGGAGACATACTTCCAAAGCTTGGAGGTCAGCTCACCTCCTCAGCGGTGCCTCTTGGACAAAACCCTTTCTCTCTTCCTGCTGCAATTGTCCTCTCTTGAAAATTCCCTAACCTTCTTTCCAGGGTGGTGGCCCCACGGCCCTGAAGTTGACTCCAAAGCGTAGGGACCTGATGGGACAGAGTCGCACTGCCCCCTGAGTTTCTGAGGCTGTCCATCTTTACGGGAGTGGAAAGCCTCATCTTTTACCCTAGTAGTAGATGGTGGTCTCTAACTTCTGACCTCGTGGTCACCAACCCAACGGACCAACCTTCAATGGTCATTCAATTTTGATTCTTCCACAGAAACGACTCACATTGTCTCATGGATCAGGAACAGTTTTTTTTTAAAGTAATAATCTTGTGATTGATGAGAAGATAAATAGTAAAATAATATACACCGCCTCAAACAGTTACTACATGTACAAGTCAGTGACTAATTACCAGGGACACAGATGACATTCCTCATCTTCCTTTGTCCCCCCCCCCCCAATAACATAAACTCACTGCCTCCTCAGGTTCCCAGCCAATCTTTCAAGGTGGTGTTGTCAATTTGATTCCCGCACGAACCTCTGGGGGAAAGTCACAGAGGTGATCCTTAAGAGAGCACAGGCTCAATGGAGAGATATTTTCTTGTTGCTAGGCACCATCGAATCAGCTCCAAGCCATGGCGACCCTGTGCACAACACAAGGAAACTCAGTCTGGCCCCACACCCTCCTCACAGTGGTGCTGATCCCTGGGCCATCAATAAGCCACTGTGTCTGTCCATATCATTGAGGACCTCTCTCTTCTTTTGGTGCCACTCCACTTCACCAAACATGATGTCCTTCTCCAGGGACTGGTCTCTCCTGACAATATGTCCTAAGTATGGAAGATGAAGTCTTGCCGGCCAGGTCTTTAAGGAGCAATCTGGCCTTACTTCTTTCAAGACGGGTGGTTCGCCCTTTTATCAGTCTAGGTACTTTCAATATTCTTCCCCAGCATCACAGTTCAAATGCATCGATTCTTCCACAGTCTACAGTATTCCATGTCCAACTTTCCCATGTGCATAATGCAATGGAGAATACCATGGCTTTGGCCAGGCATAGCTTAGTCCGTAAAGTAACACCCTTGGTCTTCAATAACCTAAAGAAATCTTGTGTAGCAGATTTACCTAATGCAATACTTCTTTTTATCTCTTGACTGCTGCTTCTATGGGCATTGGTTGTGGGTCCAAGCAAGACAACCTCCAGGTCCCCTTGAACCTTTTCTCCATTTATCATGATGTCACCGACTGCTCCAGTTGTGAGCAGTTGAGAACTCAGGTTGAGTTCCAATTCATACCAAATGCTCCAATCCTTGATCATCACCAAGTGCTGCATGGCTGTGTCATCTACAGACTGCAGCTTGCTAGTAAGTCTTCCTCTAATCCTGATGCTCTACTCTTCTTCATATAATCCAAATTCTCTGATGACTCGCTCAACATACAGATTAAACAAGTATGGCGAGAGGATGTAGCTCTGATACACACATTTCTTGATTTTAAACCATGCGGTATTCCCTTGCTTGGTTTGCACAACTGCCTCTTGTTCTTCCTGAGCACAATGAAGTGTTCTGAGATTCCCATTCTTCTCAAGGTTTATTATGGTGCACATAGTCGAATGCCTTCGCATTGTTAATGAAACACAAGTAGACATCTTTCTGGTCCTCTCTGCCTTGAGCAAAGATCCATCTGACAGCAATGATTTCCCTTGTTCCACATCTTCTTCTGAATCCTATTGGAACTTCAAGCAGTTCCCTGTCAATAAACTGCTGCAAACATTTTTGGATGATGCTTGGGAATATTAGAAGGTGTCAAAAATTAAATTAAGATTGGTATCCTACGTGCTAGTGAACTGAAATGGACTGGTACTGGCCATTAGAATCAGACTTGAACGGTATTCCCTTCATTTAGTGCTTTCTAGTGAATGAAATTACTCAGGTTAATACTCAGTTTGACAGTGACCGGTTTGTAAATAAATGTACAAATTTGTAACTTGTGACAGTGATTTTCAATTTGATCACCGGGAGAATTCCAAAGAATTTTTATCCATTTTAAGAGTGAGATAAATATTGGACTAAGAAATAATTTTCTATTTTTACCATGAAGAAACAAGTTCAGATTAAGTTTTAAAAAGCCTTGCCTGAAGTTATAGTCAATTTCTCATTGGTAAAATACATGCTCAGTATCTTTCATTCACTCTTATTGGAAAGTTATGTAATTTCCACTTTGCACGTGCTGTTCTCAAACCAAACATTATTTCTACTAATGAACTGTGATAGCGGAACATATTAGAAATAGTGGCCCACCCCGTGCCATGGCGTCATCTCTGACTCATTGAGACCCTGTAGTTCAGTGCAGGGCTTCAGTGGCTGCAAGTCTCCCCAGAAGCAGGACCCCACATCTTCCTCTCTGCAGGGGCTGTGCGTCCCGATTCCTGAGCATCCTGCCACAGGGCTACCACGGCTCCTTGGTGCTAAAGCTAGAGATGCTGTTCAGTTTTTTTTTAAATAGGAATCTTGTAGAGATAAAAAAAAAAATCTTTAAAAGTACTAAAATAAATTCTTGCAGTTTGGGCAATTATATCAGTTAAATGTAAAAATTACATTTACTTGGTGTTCCACAAAGTGGAACACCCTTTGTCAGTGGAAGGGTGAGTTAGGAAGTGTTGAACTCTCCCACAGTTTTAAGTCACACATCCTATGATCTCCAAAAGAAGCCTCAAATCATATATAAATCTATCTATCTATCTATCTATCTATCTATCTATCTATCTATCTATCTACCAATCATCTATTTATAAAACGAGTCTTGTTTAAGGCTAGAGAAATCTGTTTAAAAGTCAGTGCTAGATAGTTTATGATTGTGGATGTTAAGTCTCAATGCAGGCAGTACCTCATTGTGGCTAAGGGGGCAGCCTCTGGAGCTGTCTGCTTGGGCTCAAGTTCCTTATTAGCTGTGAGCCTCTACAGAGGATCCACGTTACAGGATCACGCGTTCCTTATTAGCTGTGGGATCTTGGGAGAACAGTTTGTAGCTATGCTAGCAATCAAGACTAACAGCAGCGCTACCTCATAAGCTGGTGGTCAGGATTGCCGTAGCTGTGTTTATTTGTCCAAAGCAGTGCCTTCTCGTAGTCCCCCTCCTCTTCCTACCGCTCTTCCCACCCCTTTTGCTCTTGTATTCCCTCCCCTTCTTCTGAAGTGTTTCTTTTTATTAGTTACAGGAAATTTCTGGCTGAATCCAAATAACCCTTTTCTCATTTTAATATAGAGTTGATCTTTGGAGATGTTCTTTTTCTACCTAAACTGTTCTTAACCTCTGTGTCCGTGTTATCCCCAAAGGCTTCCCTGCGCCCCGCTCTCTGGGCGAGAGTGTGCTTGACTGATGTAAGAGTGTGACAGGCAGCACCCTGCTATATGGTGATGAGTTGTTGTCCGCTGTCTTTCAGCTGATCCCGACTCCTGCCAATCACTGCTAAGATGGCTGGTACTGAAAACACTAGAATAAAACAACTTTTCAGAAAGTACTTAGAACTGTGTGACCTCAGGCAATCACAGTCCCTCATGTCTCAGCTTGTTTAAAAATGTAAAACTTGGGCACTGGACTAAATCCCTGAATCCTTCCCTGAGCTTCAGATGGAGAATGGTCTTTCTCCGTGCTGATATTCTCTCCTCTGACAGCAGGCTGTTTTCAGGATGTGCTGGACCCTTGGGTGAAGGGCTCTTTGGGTCACTGTGAAGTGGATCGTGTGTTTTTAGCGCTCTGAGGGGATCCCTGTGTGGGGCAGAGATCCTGCAAGGGACACACAGTGTTATGCTGGAAGAAAAGAAACAGGGGTGGGGTGAAAAGCAGGGGCCGCCAGACTCCTTCAGCCCTTCACACCAATAGGCCTAGCAATGGGCGCCGCACTGGACTGACTAGTCCTCAGGCCGCGTGTTCCACACAGGCACGGCCTGGCTTTCTACCTGGGGCGACGTCCCTCCTCCCCTCCCTGTCTTCTCTCCCTTTCTGAAAACCTACTGTGGACTGGCTCTGGGTTCCCAGCGTGGCTGCGCCTGCATGGTATCCTCCCAGGTGGGTAGGGGCAGCACCCGCCCCTGAAGAGTACGGAGGGGAGGGTGGCTTGGAGGGGGAGGGCAGGGCAGGCGGAACCCTGGCCTACAGCTGCCCCCTCCCCGCCCCACACTGTGCTGGCCACAGCTCTGAGGGTGGCCCCAGGGGGCGGAGTGCACGCAGGGTGGACCAGGAGGCCTCGGAGCAGTCCCAGCGAGCTTTCCGTTTGCATGGCTGGGTGGCAGCAGAGCGCTAAGTGCTGCGGGCGCCCGTTCTCCTGGACCACACAGCCGATACAGCGGGCAAGGTGGCGGGCACCTCTCCGGCAGGTCCCGCCGCCACTAACTGGTCCATGCCCGCTTGATGACC
Source organism: Nesogale talazaci (assembly GCA_004026705.1). Classification (NCBI taxonomy): domain Eukaryota; kingdom Metazoa; phylum Chordata; class Mammalia; order Afrosoricida; family Tenrecidae; genus Nesogale; species Nesogale talazaci. The sequence continues at coordinate 68,576 of PVJH01003419.1, forward strand.
GGCCTGCGGCCTCTGTCCTGAGTGTCCTTACAGGGACAAAGGTCCGGCCTGAACGTCTTTTCTTTCTTGCAACCTACCTGGCAAATTTGGCCCCTTCCCTGAACCTCCAGCACCCCCATTTTAATGAGCCGAGGAGACTGCCAAGATCCACAAGGGATGGTTTTAACCCTCCGGACCTTAGTCAGCAGGTGAGGTAACCGGGCGGTGAAGAGCCCCGTGCACCTGTGGGGTCATTTGAGCGCAGCCTTGAAAGTGACCGTGTGTGAGGAGCGCCGACGGCGGCAAGGGACACGGACCGAGCGGGGCACGCCTCTGACCCCGACTTCACTCTGTCCACAGAATGGTGCTGGCTGCTAACCACCGCTTCAGTTTGAAGATCCCTCTTGGCTTCTGGGGTAACTTAAAGAAACAACAACCATAGCACACCCAAACAAAACCTGCTATAATGTTGCTGGTGGTCTTTGTTTTATTTTTACTTTTTATTGTTTCTGTACTTCTTCCAGTTTATGAAGTGTAGAGGGGTGGATGTATCACAGGGGTGGAGACAATCACAGAGCACTAGTAGCCTGAGGGGAATTGGGAGCAGATAATGAATGGGGGGGGGGTACACTAGAACTAATTGTGATGATGGCTATACAATTCTTTCTAAAAGCAACTTAGCTAGGGAACTGTATGACATATGAATTTTATATCAATAGAACTACTGAACAAAGAAAAATATATTTAGTACATATCAAGGAATAGATATGTACTTCTTAAAAAAAGTAAAAGAAACATGACACAATCTTTGATTTTCTCGATGGAATCACCGTGCTCCTTATATGCTACTTAATATCTTCTGCATCTGTCCTGGTCTCTTGCTCCCCGTCGTGGCCTCCTTGCATCAATCTAGCATCTTTTGCTGAGACGCTGCAGGAGTCGTCTGCGTTCAAGGTTTCCCTGGGTTAACATCTCTTTATAAGGAGCCGGGGAAATTTTTCTAAAGCCGACTATGCCTTCACTCCTTAAGGCTCTCCAACAGCTTACCTTCATTCCACCTATGGTTTCCAGACCTTTACTTAAGGCTTCCTTGGCCTTCTTGCCTGGCCTCGGTTGGCTTCTCTTGTTATCACCACTCAAGCCCCTGGGCTTTAGTCATCCTTACACACAGCTGTGGTTCCTCCACCCAGCAGGGTTGTCCCAGTAGGGAATCACTTTTCAGGTGGCTGCCTTACTGGCCTGTATTCCTTCTGATCCTAGGTAGAGACTCAATCTTAAATTCTACAGAGAAGCAGGACCAGTGAAACTTACGTGTGTGTGTTAGGGGCTCTTCGGACAGCCACTTTGATCTTTTCTTTCCTGTCTTTTAAGTGACCCTTTGCTTTCTTCATGTATGATGTTCGTGATGTCCTCACACAGCTCCTCAGGCCTCCGGCTATTACTGTTCAGTGCATCATATCTGTTCATGGGATGTTCTCCGAGGGAAGGGGAGTGAGACTCAAGGTTGTATTTTGGCTTTTGTGGACTTGTTTTAATTTTCCTCTGCTTCAACCTGAATGTGCACATGAGCCATTGGTGGTCTGTCACACAGTCAGCCCCTGTTCTGGTTTTAGTTGCTGATATTGAACTTCTCCATGACCCATTCCCTCTGATGGAGTCAGTTTGATTTTTGTGTATTCTATCTGGAGAAATCAATGGATATGGCCGTATTTTGTGATTGTTGAAAAAAAAAAGGTATATGTTATGAATATGCTGTTGGTTTTGCAAAATTCTATCATGTGATCTCAGTTTCATTTTAATAGATCTAAATATAGATCTCAGTCTATATTTTCCAACTATATTTTCTTCTTCTTTGTTTCCAGCTTTCATAGTTTGATATGTCAATGCATCTTGATAGCATGTGTGATGAATTTATAACTGAAGATATTGGTAGCATTAGCTTCTGTGGTGGTGCGTACATTTCAATAATAGTTATAGTAATTGGATTTCCTTGAAGGCAGCTAGATATAATTCTATCATAGACAGCATTGTACTTCATGATTGATTTTACAATGTCCTTCATAACCTTAAATGGGATGTGTGTTAGTTGGGGTAGACTAGAGAAACAAATTCATAAACATGCATATGGATATAAGGGAAGCATTTATATACAAGAGGAATGGAACATTTAGAAAACATCCCAACCCAGTCCAGTCCAAAGTCATAAGTCTGATGTTAGCCCATATATCCGATACCAATCTCTAAGGTCTCTTTCCAATTCACAAAGCACGTGCAATGACACTAGGACAATCTAGAAGGATCTCAGCAATGGCATGAGGTCTCTCTGTAGCTTCCCCAGCCCCAGAGGTCTGGTTCCATCTGGGCAAGTCCATGTGGCTTTTCCTCTGGCTCCTCCAGGTTCCAGAACTCAGGATCCATCAGCATGCCACCATCTTGTCTTGCTGGTAGACCAACTCCCAGAGACTGAGTCAAATCTCTCTTCTCCAATTGGGAAATACCACGATACTTCCCAGAATTCTCAGGAGGAAACCATTCTCACACAGAGGCCTCATTGACCAACTTCAGATTGACAGGCTAGACTCCACTCCTAGACTCCCAATCATGAAATTGACACACAAGTACATGACTGCCACAGAATGCCATTCCTCTTGACTGTGGCAGAGTAAATCATATGATTCTCTGATTCAAAATAGCCAATACAAGCCCATGTCAGCTCACTAGTGTCTAGGGTATTGATCTTTATACATTCCATTTCATTTTTATCACTTCCTGTGTTGCTAGAGCCCTACTTTGAGCACTCCCAGTTTTGACCATTAACAGACTTTTGCAGCTGTTTCTCCTCTGGATCCATGCCCCAGTAGAAGATGCTGAAGGTCACAGCCTCACCAGCTTTCCCTGAGACCTGTAACCTGCCCTGGTTGACTCCATTCTGAGACATCAGCTCCTCCTCAGTCACATTTCAAATGCCCTCTGACCTGAGGAATCTATCCTGCCACACTCTCTGACCTCGTGCCGCTTCCTCCACTCATTCACATTTCAGCATCACATGACAGCAGTTCACAGAGCTATGTGTCAGGTTTTCCGTGGCTCCTTCTTCTGAAGTGGGGAGCCAACTTTGTCTTTGTGGTCTGTTTTCTGGTGTCTGATGAGAACGGATCCCTTTATGGAGGGGATGGCAACATGCCAGATCCTATTCGGGGAATCACTCCAGCTTAACTGCCAAGCCACGCAAGCTCCTGGCCCAGCTGAGCTGACACAGAATCTTAACCATCACTCAGTCCGGATCACTCTTTCTTTCTAGTACTTCTTCAGGATCAGGGACATAGTAGATTTTAATAGATGCATTTTAGATGAAGGGGTGAGTGTTTTAAAGAATGGGTTAAAGTGCTCTAAAGAATGATCATCCAGAGCTTTGTGCAGTGGCAGTATAGTAGCCAGTGAGATTTTTATCCAAGGTGTGATTATTGGTAATGGAAAAGTCTTGAGTACCAGTTATATGAAAGGTTTTATTGAAAGATATGAAAAAGATGGCTGGGTGTCTTGGTTTGGGTTCTCTGAATACAGAGTCTGAGATGAAAACTTGAGTGCAGGCAGTTTAATGGGAAGTACTTGTGTTAAGAGAAACAAATTAATAGTCACTCAAATGTGTATAAGAAAGAACTTTTTATACAAGAGCAATGGAATATTGAGAAAATGTCCCAGCCCACACTAGATCAAGTCTATCAGTCCACTATTAGCTCATTTGTCTGACACCAATCTAGAAAGTTCTTTTTAGACTCAGGAAACACATGAAATGACACTGAATGTAGGCAGATCACAGGCCAGTAGGTGGGAAGTCTTCTGGATCCAGTGGCGTTGTGAGCATATCAGTGCTGGCAGGAATCTCTAGCTGGCTCCTCCGACTCTGGGAACTTGCATAATTCCCTGTGTCTTTTTGACAGGAATGTCTCACAGGGAGTGAGTTTGTGTCCCGCCTTCAGTGAGTTATTTATCTCCTTAGCGCTTCCAAATGAAGTTATCAAACCATGACCTGACTGATAGCATAAACTCCATTCCTCCTCCCTCACACCAGATTATGTAACTACCACAGTACTCTTGGGAGCGAATGTTGTGAGGGCGTGACAGAGGTAGTTAGGATTGGAAACAGAGAAATAGAACTGAAATGAAGTAGGAAACAGGGACCTCAGCTGGTCTATATTCCCCCCAGAAGTCCTAAAAAGTTACCCTTAATTGAAACAAAGGGATTGGGCCTCTGTGTGTTCACCTTCAACACGTTAATTAGTATTAACAGTCTCTGCAGAGGAAAACATTTGGATCAAACAGCTGCATCTGGCCCAAGTCAATTTCTGGAGGGAGATTCACGTGGCACCTATGAGCAGAAACATTGCTGGCACCTGAGAACATGAGTGCCTGTCCTGCAAGGGGCTGAGTGACACACCTAAGCATTGACGACACTGGGATGAGTGCATATTAAACCTTCATTAGTAGCTCTTAAGGTGCCCTTGAAGGTGTTTGCACAAAGAACGCAATTCAGGGTTATTGTTTTTTTTTTTTTTTAAGGCATCACTGTCCTCTGCTGGGAGTGGTAAATTCAGAGTTTTACATAGAAAGATTAATATGGCTTATATATTTAGGTTGGAATGGAAGTAAGGGAATGGAGACAGAGGTCAGCAAAGGGTTTGTGTGTGGGGGGGTGCTTTTGAAATAGTCCAGGTGAGAAAATAAAGGTTCAAGGAAGAGGAAACAGATGCAAAAGTAGTTCTAAGACTTTAAGCCTAGCTGAAAGGTAAGCCCTGGGTTCTGGAAAGAGAAATACAGCTTTGTTTGGAGATTTGTTGAATTTCCAGTGTGGCAGGCAATATTTGGAGGACAGCAACATACACACACAAAGTTCAATGCTGCCGAGTTGGGTCATATAGCAGTCTGGGCACCAAGTGAAAGTGTAAATCATAAGTAATGAATGCTGAAGGAGGTGAGAGAAGAGATAAAGTGTGACAAAGACGTCTTCAAGTAGGACAGGTGGTCTGAGTTGAGCCCAGAGGAGGTAGGGCGTTTGTGAGGGATGAAGGAGAGAGGGGTCAGGTGGAATGTTGCTACTCTAAGTGGAGCCAGTGGTGTGAGAAGAGGTAAGGAGGTAGGAACAGACACCACATATTTTGGGGACCATGAACACTTCAGTTGATCAATTTGACTAGAGTAGAAGATTCATTTCAGGAAACACAGGGAAAAACTGGAAGTTATAGTGTGGAGGCCTCTCAGGGACAGGCCAGATGACAAAGAAGGTTGCAGAGTGGAGGCGAGACTTGATAAAACATTCCCCTCATTACTCATGTTGGATCCTCCTTGGTTGTGGGTCTCTAGCATGTGGGCTCCATAGACAGAAAGAAAAGCCGCTCTTGACGTCAGAGGGACCATTGTGTTCTTTATTCCAAGGGGTCTGGAAAGTAGCAGGCTACAGGTCACAAGTAGAAGGCAAACCCAGTCTGCATGTGGTTTGGGGGCTTTGACATCACAGTCCTGGCAAAGCTTTCATGAGACACAGATTCTGCAGCCTGATTGGTCCGCCGGCTTTTTGGCTGACCCTGAAGAATAAGTATGTGTAGTGGCAAGTGGAAAGTCAGGATATATAAGCTATCTGCCTAGTCACGCCTGCACCGAATGAGTAAGGACTATAAAACTGTCAAGAGCTAGGACCCAAGTTTTCTTCTGCACCAAATAGCTCATTACTGAAGCTATTGGGAAGATAACAGGGCATATGTTTGACTTGCTGGGATTTCTTCTTTGTTTCAGAAGCATCTGGCAGAGCCAAATAGCTGTGTATTACATAATTTTTCATTTCTCATTTTCCATTGATCATCAGCTTTCCTTTATTTGATGTGGAAATTTGCCCCACGCCCTTCTGCACACACCCATAGAGTAAAAATGAAAGCTCAATATCACTTCAAAATGAAATAGTCAGATTCCCAGTAGACTATTTTTTATTTTTAAAGAATTTCTTTGGTGTCATTGAGAAAATGTTTATTTTCACCCTTCTCTAAGGTCATCATGGACTTCTGATATGAAATTTCCCCCTGCCATTTTACAACATTGACCATATCACTTGTTTTCTTTCTGTAATTTTTCAGAGTTTGAAATATGTTTTGGGAAAAGAGTGAAAATGTTTCCTTGAAAAACTAACCTTTTAGGGGGGGGGCAGAGCAGTGTCAGGAGGTGAATAATGTGTGCTGAAGTCCCATCTTTGTTTTTGGAATGGTCTACTGGCTTTGGGATCAGTGATGGAGAGGATGTACTTGATGATGGGTGAGTTGTTAATGTGAAGTGGCCCCTTAGCTTTCCTCACAGCTAATTGCATGGGCTTTCACTCAACAGAAGGAAGCATGACAAATCTTGAGCAATTAAAAACACACACACTTACAAAACCCCAAATCTGAGCATGTTACTAAGTGAAAATTGATATTCAGCAGTTCTACATTGATCTCTAAAAAGTAAACAAATGAGTAGTTACTGTCTTTATTCCATTTATTGTCCAGTTGTGTACATTTGAATGGATTCTTCAATCCAGAGAAATGTCTGCTGTTGTATAAATTTTTTAAAAAAAGTCTTATTCAATATCAATACTTTTTATATGATAGATCTACCTATCTCTATATCTAGCATACATCTCTATATAAGTACCTATCTTAGATAAATGGTCTAAAGGGGATACATAAAGAAGAACCCTGTAAGTTTTGCATATTGTGTTTTTAATTAGAAAGCTTAATTGCTTATTAACTTACCTATCTCATTGAGTTCTTGAATTAAGATTATTTTTTTCACATATTTTGCCTTAGGCATTTCTCATGTAAAATTTTGATTTCCTCCCAACATACATGAGCTAAAGATGAAGGAGGAAGAGGCATTTGAAACTCCATGGTGTGATTTTAGCATTGCTGGGGAAACTTCAAAAACAGTTTTCTATTACTAATACTCCATTAAAAGGAGCCAAAGATCTTGAAATAATTTACTTATAGTGTGTGTCAGTCTGGGTTGACTAGAGAAACAAATTCATAGACACTCATGTGTATAAGAAAGCGTTTTATATCAAAGAGTAATTGTATATTAAGAAAACATTCCAGTCCAGTCCAGACCCAGTCCTTAAGTCTGATATTAGTGCTATGTCTGATGCTAGCCCATAAATTCCTCTTTAGACTCACGCAGCACATGCAATGATGCTGAATGCAGGAAGATCATAGGCCTGTGGGTGGAACATCTTATGGATCCAGTGGCGGTGGGAGCATCTCAGCACTGGTGTCAGTCTCCACATGGTTCCTCCATCTCTAGGGCTCTGGGTCCATCAATGTAGCTTCATGTGGCTTGTCAACAGGAAGCTGAAGCAGAGAGAGCGTGCCCTGCCTCTAGGGAGGAAGACAGACATTCTCAGAATTCTTAGAAGAAAGCCACACCTACACAGAGGCACCATTGTCAGGCTCCGCCCCTTCACTCAAGTTTGACAGGGGATTATGCCATTGCTGTTTACTGAGCTGTTATAAAAATAATGGTTATCAAACACTCCAGGGCCACAAAAATTACTCACCGAACAGTAGAGAAGTGATTAGGAGTGGGAACTTTTGAATCAAATGGACTTGGGTTACAGACCTGGCTCTACTATTTTTCTATTGTAATTTGGTCAGGTCTGTATTTTTTCTGAGGCTCAATCCCTTCACTTTGAAATGGGATAGAGATGCCTACACCTTAAAATGAGATGGCCAACCATTTAGCCTAGTGCAAGGTCACCATGTAGGGCCTTCAACCAGTACCCAGTAAATGTTAGCTATCATCATTAGTACTCAATGCCTAGACTTTCTAAAATGCCATTCTTGGAAAACACAACTGTACTAAGCCAGGGGTCGGCACACTCTTGAGCCCTCAGAGCCAATCCTGTCCCTCCGAACAACTGTAAAATCATTCAAGTGCCTTAAATATGTTTTTCCAAACCCCCGAAATCACCATGACCTGAAATAATGAACTTCGAATGTTTTCAATGCTACTTCAGAGCTGCATATGACGTGTGAGCTGCAGTTCACCGAGTGTTACACTCAGCAGCACCTTTAAGATGTTGGGAAGCAAACCTGAAAATGTGGGTGCTGGGCTTGTCAAATGCTGTACTGACACAAATACATCCTTGCACTGCCCAGCACTTGAGAATCCTGACCCTCGAGCCTGACTTACCACTTTTGCACCCCCTGCCCTCGTGGATGTGTTTCCACTCTTACATGTGTACTTATTTGCTGTCTGCCCTATCTTGGTTCTGTTGCTTGGGAGTCAGAAGCTCCAGGCTGATTGTGTTTTGAACAAGATCATCTGTCTTGTTACTCTCTACCTCCTCTGTCCAATCCTGACCTCGCAGTTCTGGTTGGGCCTATAATGGCAGCACTGACAGACGTAACCTGTGAGCTGCAGATAGGACCCCACGATGGGAGAGCCTTGGTGAATGGCACTCAGGGACTCATGCTCAAACACTATAGAACAAACATGTAGTGGAGGAGTTTGGTGGCTTGCTCCTGGATTTTTGATTGAGTCTCTTCCCTGATGTGTAGCATCTGTTTTGCTTGGGAAAGTTAAATTTAACCTGGCTGTGATGATCTGTTGTGTTTCCTTGTGTCCCATGCTTTTCTTCCCCTGCCTCCCCAACCAGTTGACTTTTTAAAAAAATTTTCTTTCCAGTTGACTTTTTTTTTTTTTTAATTTTGGGGGGGCATCACTGCCTCTGGTGGTGGGAGTAGGAGGCCCAACCTTACTCCTGGAGAGCTCCTGCTGGATTTGAGCCTCCATCCTAGTGGGCCGCAGTCCCACGCACAACCACTATGCCACCGGGGTTCAGCCCCTCCAGTTGACTTTTTAAAAGAAATATAATCCACTTACCATTTGAAGGCTGCAGTTGAGTGTTTTTTGGAAATAGTCATAATATATGGCACCTGTTACCATTCACAATCTAATTCTGGGACCTTTTCATCACCCCTAAAGAAATCTGACAGCCATTAGCCATCCCTCCCCATTACCTACATGTCCCCAGCCACTGGAAGCTACTAATCTACTCTGTATTTCTATGGATTTGCACATTCAAAGTCTTTCCCATACATGGTGCTTTATATCCATTCATTGCTGACTGGTTGAGTTTGACTCAGTGACCCTTATGGGGTAGAGGAGAACTGCCCTTTGGGGTGGCAGAGATGGTAGTTTTAAAAAGTATAAATCATTTTATTGGGGCCTCATAAAACTCTTATCATGGTCAATACATACATCAATTGTATGTAGACCACATTTGCACATTTGTTTCCATCATCATTCTCAAAACATCCTCCTTCCACCTAGGCCCCCAGTACTAGCTCCCCATACTTCCCCTTCCTCCCCAATCCCCCTCCCCCATGACCCCTTAACAATTTACAAATTGTCATGATTTTGTCATCATATACACTGACTGATATGTCCCTTTATCCACTTCCCTGTTGTCTGTACCCCAGAGAGGAGGTCATATGTAGATCCCTGCAATAGGTCCCCCCATTCTGCTCCACCTTCCCTTCATCCTCCTGGCATCACCACTCTCACCCCTGGCCCAGAAGGGATTAGCTGTCCTAAATTACCCCTGTTACTGGCTCCTGTCTGTACCAGTGTACATCCCCTGGTCTAGCTGGATTGGTAAGGCAGACTTGTGGTCATCGGTGGGAGACGCATTTAAGAACGAGAGGAAAGTTGCTTATTCCACTGTTGCTACACTGTGCCTCGACTGAGGCGTTGAATCGTTAGGGGAGCAGAAACCTCATCTTTCTCTTGTGGAGCAGCTGATGGGGTCAGGCTCTTGACCTTGCTGTCAGGAGCCCATCACCCACAGGCCGCCTCCTCCTCCAGATTCACGGAGTGATGCCAGTTGTGGCATCTGGCCTCTTCCCCTTGGCATAGTAATTTAGAGGTCTGTGCGCTTGAATGCGTAGCATGTATCAGTACTGTGTCCCTCTTTATGGCAGAATAATATTCCATGTTATGTGTATACCACATTTTGTCTAGCCGTTTGCTTGGGTTGTTTTAGCAACTATGAATAAAGCTGCCCGATCTAAGTGCTTGTGAGTACACGTGCTTTCAATTCTCTTAGGATTCTCTGTGGGAGAGGAATCGCTGGGTCATATGGTAACTCTATGTTTAACCTTCCGAGGAACTGCCAAACTGGTTCCACAGGGCTGACACACTTTCCATTCCCATCAATGATTATGGTACCTTCCAATTTCTTCCTGTCCCCACTGACTTTAACCACAGTAAGGGTATCTCATGGTGGCTTTGATTTGCATTTCCCTAATGGATAGTGAATCTGAGCATATTTAAAATAGTCTTGTAGTGAAATACACACGACATTGACCACTTTAAAAATGTACATTTCGGTGGTGTTAATTGTATTTGCAGTGTTGTGCAATCATCATTATTTCCAAAAACCTTCCGTCATCCCAAACAAACTCCATACCCAGTAAACAGTGAGTCTCCAGCTCTCCCAACTTGTTCCTGCATTCTGTTCTCTTTTCCATCTCTATAAATCTATGTATTCCAGACATCTCATATATGTGCAATCATTTTTATCCCCGTGTGTCAGATGTGTCTCATTTATTTCCTTCAGCATGCTGCTTTCAAGGTGAACCCATGGCATAGCACATATCTCATTTTCAATCTATTTTATGGCTGGATAATATTCCATGGCATGTTGCCAGCTTGGACCAGAGGCCACATATGACCTCCTCTGCCCCCACCTGCCATCCTTCTTTTACCCTGTTCTGATAGCAACCATCCCTTCCAGGCCATCTCTTTTTTTTTTTTTGTTGCAACATTCAATAATTCATTGAATTCATTGGCTGTGCAAACCTTACACACTACTCCCAAGGAAGAGGATTTCTTGGGGGAAGGTAAAAGGCTACCAAAGGCCAGGATGAGAAAATATTAAAGATACACTCACTAACCTGCAGCAACCCCTTCCGTCAGCCAGCAGGCACGTCTCTCTCTGGTCCTCAGCCTCTCAACCATGGGGTCTCTTGGCCCCAGTCTCGTGGCCAGGAAGGAAGACTGCCTGCTGCAATGCCTTGCCCTCTCTCCTCTTGGCTCTGCTCCTCTGAGTGGCCCCATGGTCTCTGGGGCTCTGCTCTCAGCTGGCTCCTTTGCTCTCTCCTGGGCTCTCCAAGCGGTAATTTCTGGTGCTCTTCTCTTGGTCTCTGCCACTTTAGATGGAGATCCCAGACGTGCCCCACTCGTGGCTCTTCTTCCATGGTGTCCTGGGTTTCCTCTGTGTTCTAGTGAGAACACCTAGCCCCAAGGAATAGAAGTTGGTGACTTGAGTCACACCCTCTACGGAGGATGTATCAATTCAGAATACCTCCCACCTTAATCCTACAACACCTTCCAAAATGAGACGATAACCACAGGCATAGAGGCTAGAATTTTCAATACGCCACAGGAGACGTGAGGGCTGGAAGGGTCGAAGTCAGTGCCTGTCTGCATCTGACATGTGCACACTGCATCCTGCGACCCTTTCGTCTGCAAGCCGACACTAGGGTTGCTTCCCTCTTGTGAATGCTGCTGCTACACACATCCGTGTGATGCTTGGTCTGAGCTCTGCTTGAAATTATTTTGAAAAAAAAGAAAACAAAAACAAAAACAAAAAAAAAAACAATGAGAACAACAAAAAAAGAAATTATTTTGAGCATTTGCCTAGCTTTTGGATTTTTGGATCATAGGTCATTCTGTATTTGACTTTGTGAGGAACTGCACAGTTCACCACAGTGACTGCCCCATTTTGCCCTCCCATCTGCTATGGAGAAGGGTTTCAAGGGCCCCACTTCTTCTCCCGAGCGTAATCTATTACATGTTTTTTGGATTGTAGTAATGTGAGGCAATACCTGAGAATGGTTCTGACTAGCATTGCCAATGACTTAGTGGCTCATGATATTGAACCTCTCTCCAGGTGCTTATTGGCCATTTGTATGTTTTTGTCTGTAGAGTTATTTGTTCAAGGACTTTACCTGGTTTTTAATAGCATTGCTTGTCTTTGTGCTGCTGAGTTATAAGAAATTCTTTATATATTCTTAATACTAGACCCTTATTACATACACATATGATTTTTAAATCTTTTCTCCCATCCTGTGGGCTATGTTATTTAGTTTCCTCATGATATTCTTTGAGGTACCACAGTGTAAAGTTTTGATCAGGCCCAATGTTTGTATTTTCCCTCTCCTCCCTGGGTGTCCTCACCCGGATCAGAATTGCCATTTCCTCTGCCCTCATGAAGGCCTGTGCAGCTGGACTTTCTTCTGAGCACTCCATGGCTTCTGTCTTCTTTTCTGGCTCACATTCATTTGGGGTTAGTTTCACAGATATGTGAGGCAAGGATTCGACATAATTTTTTCATGTTATTATTCAGATATCTCAGCATCCTATTTTATATGCACGATTCTCTTCTTATTGAATTGTCTCACTCTGTCAAATATCAGTTGAACAGGGATGTCCAGGTTTACTTCTGGACCCATAATTCTATTCCAGCAATTGACCCATCTACCCTTGTTCTAGCCTCACATCGTCTTGCTTATTGTATGTTTGTAGTGAGTTTTGAAATCATGAAGTGATAGTTTTCAACTTCATTTTTTGTTTTGTTGTTTTGGTTATCCTGGGTTCTGTATATTCCTTTATGAATTAAAAACCCAGCTTATTAATTTCTATCAAAAAAGGCAGCTGGGGTTTTGTTGGGTCAGTTAAAGGAATATTTCCATGTTTACAATACTAAATTTCCAAATGATGACCACAGGATGTTTCCATTTTTAGGTCTTATTTATCTTAATAATGTTTTCATCAATGTAAAATTATGGACAGGAGTACACACAGAAAGGTGGGCAATACTTCTTTGAGCTTAACCCAACAATAACTGCAATGAACATTTGGTGTGGTTTTTTCTTTTTTGACATTTATTTATGTAGTTGACATAGTAACTGCTGAATTTTAACTTAACATTATACTATCAATATGATACACTCTATAAAATTTTTTTTCACTCTATAAAATTTTTATGAAGATGATTTGAATAACTGCACAATAGTCCAGCACACAGATGTGCCATCATTCTAATTCATTCATCCCCCTATTTATGTACATTTACACTTTTTAATTTGTTTCATTATTATTAATAATATTAAGGCAATTGTATTAGTGCATGCACTCCATTCTCATCCATGCTAAACCCATTTCTTATGTTCTTTTTAAGGGTAAGATAAGTTTTCTTTCTTTCTGCTCAGGTCAGGCAAGGTGTCTGTTGGTTACTCGGCTGATGGACAGAAGCATAGGCTGTGCGGATTATTGTGTTGTTAGGTGAGCGCTCTCAGGTTGGTTCTGACTTATTGCTACTATGTGGGCCAAGCACCGCCCAGTTCTGTGCCATTTTCACAGGAAATTGTTATGATGGAGGCCACTGTTGCTGCCGCTGTCTCTTCATCTCTGTTTGACTGTCATTGATCAACCATGATGTCCTTTTCCAGATCTCTCCTCATAAAACGTCCACAGTATGTGAGACACAGTTTCCCCATCCTTGCTTCTAAGGATGTACTTAATCCAAGACCTGGCTGTCCATCACACTTTGAATAATTCCCCCTCAGTACTATAAGTCAAACACTTTAATTCCCAGTCTTCCTTATTTACTGTTCCACTTTTAAATACACAGGATGCCACTGTAAAGACCTGGCCTTGGCGCAGGCTCACCTTAGTTCTCAAGGTCACTAGCACTTTCAAAAGGCCTTGCATCACAGGTTTGACCAATATAATAAGTTGTTTATATTGGCTACAGCTTCCATGAGCATTGATTGGGGTGAAATGTTTGACAGCTTTGACCTTTTCTCCATGTATCATGATGTTGTCTATTAGACAAGTGGAGGGATTTTTGGTTTTCCTTTACATTAGCTGGAGCCCTGGTGGTGTAGGAGTTAATTGTGATTGTTCTTAGATTAGAAATATTAAACGTGAGCCCCATATCCATCAAGGCAGCAAGGAAGGCATTAAAATAGTAAAATATGATAGCCCCAGGCCACCATCCACTGGGCACCTGCAAAACAAGAGAACTGAACCTAAGGTCCAGCTACCACCAATTCCATTGCCGTGAGACAGAAGTCATCTGCTCCTTCTCACACCAGGGCATTTCAGCTTAAGCCAAGGGGTATAGCAGGTCCTTAAATCTGCAACAGGTGAGTTTGAGGTAAAGCCCAGTTCACTTGGTAGGGTTTCCACATCAAATTCTTCTGTTGTGGTCCCTGAAGAATTCTGTGTGCCTCGAAAAACAGTCTACAGTGTCAGTGGTCTCTAGTGTAAAGGTTGGATTAAAAACCATGTCAAAAGTGTTCACCTAGGAACTGGATGCATTCTCTCTTTGGGTTCTATGTAAGTACTGTTTGCTCCACTTGGTTTATCCACCAATAGAAATGTAATCACCGTCTCTAAGACATACATGCCCCTCCCCTATCTTGACTTGAATTTTCAGTAAGGTTTGTGTACTACTCTTTCAGAAGTGTCTGTTGACTTGGGGGTGACCTCAGCACAATGTCATATGGCAGCAACTGAATGGTCTTCTCCCTCTCCCAACATCTTGGGAAACTGAACTCAGCTGAGCTGGAGTCTCTTCCACCAAAGTTGTTTTTAAGATGTACATATAAAGAAGGTGATGTATGAACTCATAGGCACTAGGGAGGTTCTCTGCCTCATCTTTGCTTGGCAGACTGGGTTAGCAGATTGTAAGACCTGAGAGCAGAGGCCTGCCTTCATCTTGGTGCTTCTTCAGACAGTAGTGGACTCAGACAGTGTTTTTCCTTTTGTGTTTGACTAACTTCACTCAGCAGAGTGGTTTCCAGGTGTCTCCATGTCACGATTTCATCCCTATTTATTAGGGATGCATAATATTAAATTGTGTATATGTACCACAGTTTCTCTGTCCATTCTCCTGCTGATGGGAATGTGGGCTTTTTGCTATTGTGAGCTGTCCTGAAAAGAACGTAGGAGGGCATATATCTGTGTGTTTTCTGTATCCTATTTCTTTATGGCCTATGCTCTGCACAGCTATTGCTGGGTCATATGATATTCCTACTCCCAGATGTTTTAGGTATTTCCATTTTGCTGTCCACAGTGCTTGGACACATTTACAAGCTCACCAGCAGTGTATAAGTTCCAGTCTTTTTGTTCCCTCTCCAGCATTTGTTGTTCTGGGTTTTGTTGTTGTTGTTTTTAATCGGGCTATTGTTGTGGGTATAAGGTGAGATCTCATCTTCGTTTTGATTTGCAGCTCCTGGATGGTTAATGATAGTGCACATGTCCTCTTGCCCTTGTTAGTCATTCTAATGTTTTCCCATGTGAATTGTCTGTTCATTTCCTTTGCCCACCTTTTAATTGGATTCTTTGCTTATTCTTATTGGGATGCTGTAGCATTCCATAGATATTAATAATTAGTCCCTTGTCTGTTATGTCATTGCCAAAGATGTTTTTCCCCCCAATCTGTGGGCTATCATCTTAGTTTTTTGATGAGCAAAAGTGTTTTATTTTAATAGGTCTGACTCATCTAATTTTCTTCACTGTGTGTGCTTCCTTTATTATATGTGATCATCTGTGTATAACCTTTTAGAGTCTCCCAATTTTCTTATTGATGACCCTTCTAGCATTGGGATTAATATTTAGTTCTCTAAAGCAGATGAGGCATTAAAAACAGAGAAGGATCCTCCATGAGATGGATTGACACGGTGGCTAGGCTTATGGGCTCAAACATAATACAATTGTGAGCAAGATGCAGGGCCAGGCAGTGTTTCCTTCTGCTGTACATCGGGTTGGTATGAATGGGGATCACTCTGACAACACCTGAGGAACAGCAGTCACGGAGGCGGCAGTCAAGGAATCAAAAGACGTCTTGCATTAGGGAACTCGGCTGCACAAGCCCTCTTTAGAATGCTGAAGAGCAAGGGGGTTGCTTTGAAGACTAAGGTGCACCTGACCCAAGCCACGGTGGTCTTCACTGCATGTGACAGTTGGATAAGCAAGACTGAGGAATAATTGATGCATTTGATTTGTGGGGCTGGAGAAAAACATTGAAAGTACCTGGACTGATAGAAGTACAAACTCGATTATTGAAAGAAGTAAGGCCAGATTGCTTTGTACAGGCAAGGGTGGCAAGATTCCGTCTTACATATGGTGGACATATTGTCAGGCGAGGTTAGTCCCTGGAGAAGGACATCATGTTTGGGAAAGTGGATGGGCAGTGGACGAAAGGAAGGCCCTGCATGGACCCAGTGGCTGCATCCATGGACTCAGGTCTGGGCACCGTTGCGAGGATGGTGCAGGGCTGTGCAGTGGGTTCTTCTGTTGTGCACAGGGGCACTGTGGGTCAGAGCAGCCTCAGTGAGACCTAGCAACAACCCACCTACATTATTATGGTCCTGGATATGTGGAGTTGTGACAAGACTGCTGACGCTGAACTTCTGTGCATGCTGTCAGACGAGCCCAACACAGAGGGTGGTAGAAATAGCTTTGGCAGTCACTGGATAAAGACTCAACCATACTTGAATCTGAACAATATCAATATTTCTCACCAAATCTAAACCGAATAGATTGCTAATTATCTTGTCCTTGGCCAGATCCCCCCCAAATGATTGTTCAACTCTAGTATATCAATAGGACGTGTACTGTGATGGGGTAATTGGCGAGGAATGGAACAGAAGTCCCATTCAATCCAACTAAACTATCTTTACAAAATTTACCACAGTATGTCATTGTTAGGCACCAGTGAGTCAGTTCCACCTCTTTGTACAAATGAATGAAACTTGTAGCAACTCAATGGACAAATGAATGAAGTGCTGCCCAGTTGGGGACCAGCCTAACAGAGACTATGATCCTGTAAATATGTCCTGAGCATTGCTTTCAGGACCTTTAAAAGGGCCTATGCAAGGTGCTATGGAAAAGGAGAGGTGTGAGATAGAGAGTGATAGGCTGAAGTTTAAATGTCATTTGCTTTCTGAAAAACTCACCTTGAAGAACCAATATACAGTCTTTGATAGTTAGTCTTGTGATGGACTCAGGGCATGCAGTGATGAATCTGCTAATTCATCAGTAATCACAAAATGAGGCCTCATGAGACCAAGAAGAGAAAGATTGGGGGAGAGCACAAAGGATGAGCGAGTCAACAGAAAAATGTCAAGGAAGTGTTTCATGTATTGGGAAATCATAGTCATGCTTCATTGTCAGGGTAATGGTCGATGCACCTCTCTCCCTTCCTTTTCCCACCTGAGTTTCTGTGGCTGCAGTAGGAAGGCCATCTGAAGGCTCTGTCTTGCTTCTCTTCTGCCTGAGTGTTCTCTCCTGAGTCAGGGAGCACACTGAGCTATGATAGAGTGTAGAATGCTAGTTTCTCTGAGGATAATGCTCCCCACTGTGATGGAAGTTAGCAGATAAATGCCCCCAGCCCACTGTGCTTCCTGTGGCTTGATTCTGAGATGTGTTCCTAATGACTGCTCAGGAATCCACAGAGAAGCTGAGCCCCCCTTCCCACCCCCCACCCCCACTGGTGCACAGAGGAAACCCACTCATTAACTCACTCCTTGATTACTGTTTTTCTCTTCTCCCATTCCTCCCATTTTTCTCTTCTTTTGATTACCTAGTTCTTCCCAGATGCTTCCTGAGACAACCTTTCAAACAAAGTGCCCAATTCAGTTCTTATCCAGGGTCTGCTTTTAGTGTAGTGGGGCACCTGGTTTAAGCCATGTGCAAGTAATTCACCATTTGAAGAAACATAATCAAGATATTAAAATACAAAAGCAAAAAATGCAATTCTTAAAGGAATTGAATTCTTTGGAGATATCTAGGCAACCCAATAGAATTAGTTGTCTGTATTATATGCATCTGTTATCGGCAATGCTGAAATTCTGCAGAAACTTATTTAGTTTCTGTGGGAAGATAAAAAAGAACTGAAGTATTGAAGTCAGGTCTTTAAAATTCTCTTGTGTTTATATTTCAAACTCTGGCTTATTAAAGGCGTCTGTGCTCTGTTAACATACACATGCACTTATAATATAAGCAACTTAACTAGACATCTGCGTTGACTACATATAAGAGGCAGTTAACTTAGGATCTCGCTTCTGCTCCATGATCTTCACATCATAATCTGCTGGCCAGATGCAATGCGATTTTTTTTTATTTTGCTTTGTATTTTGCAGGTGCTCCCCCAGCTGGGAAGATGGAAGCGTGCCATCTTTCTGAGATGATGACTCAGGGTAGAAAGATCAGGGTGTTAAAAATAAAGCCACCTATTCATGAAGGCCTTTGTTCCTTCTCAGGCATAGCATCTGAGCTGACTGGCAGCTATTTTATTTTATTTTAAAAGGAGGGTTAGAAAGTTGGAAGCATACATGGCTACTCAAAGCATTGGCAATTTCTTGGAGTCATGGAAATAACCCAACATCAAACTTGTAATTTTGAAGGACCCCCTCCCTCCAAAATCATGCTGTGCTCTGGTGGTTTTAGGCCATTGGACCACCTTTCTGCCTCCATCATTTGTGTTGTCCCAAATACCTCTCCTGCAGTGGCAGAGGGGTGGAGATAAATAACATCACTAAGTTCAGAAATTGGTCTCTCATTGATTTCACCTGTAATTGAAGAAATTATTCATCTCTTTTTCTGTTCCTATTGTCCCTTTCACTTCCACATCTTGTGAAAGAAGCCCAGGCATGGCTGAAAGCTGAGTTGTTAAGAAACTGTTGTGTGAGGTCAGGTTGACTAAAAGAACAAATCCAGAGACCTTTCATACGTGGAACAAAGAGGTTTATACCAAGAGATAATTGTATATCAAGTGAAAATCCCAGTCCAGTCCAACTTAAGCCCATAAGTCTGGTCCTAGGCCAGAATGTCCTCTTCAGACTCATGAAAGCCACATGCAATGATGCAGAATGCAGGAAGAGCAT
The DNA here is from genome assembly GCA_004026705.1 of Nesogale talazaci. Lineage (NCBI taxonomy): Eukaryota > Metazoa > Chordata > Mammalia > Afrosoricida > Tenrecidae > Nesogale > Nesogale talazaci. The sequence goes on from PVJH01003419.1 coordinate 87,535, forward strand.
AGGCTGGTGGGTACAAAGTACTGTGGACCAATAGCAGTGGACCCATCTCCAGGGCTCTGGCAGGTCCGAGAGTGGCAGAAAAGCGAAGTCGGAGAGAGGGGGTGTGTCAGTCCGGGTAGACTAGAAGAACAAATTTTATAGACATGTATATAGATATAAGGAAAAGTTTTATATACAAGAGGAACAGGACATTGAGAAAACATCCCAGCCCAGTCCAGTTCAAAGTCATAAGTCTGATATTAACCCATATGCCTGAAATCAGTCTACAAAATCTCCTTCCGACTCACGAAGGTCAGTGGGTGCAGAGTCCCGGCGCTGACGGGTCTCCCCATGGCTCCTTGCTTCCAGGGCTCAGCATCCATCAAGAGCATCCTGTGGTGGCAAAAGCAACTCATCTGCTGGCAGAGGTCTCCATGTGGCCACCCCCAGCTTCAGAGGTCTGGCTCCATCAGGGCAAAGCTGTGTGGTCTCTCTGCCAGCTCCTCCAGCTTCTTGGACACTGCCATCTTGTCCTGTCCGTGATTCATCGTCTCTGAGACTAACTCCCAACCACTGGGGAAGATAGCTTCTCATCATCACGAGGGAAATATCGCAAGATTTCCCAGAAGTCCCAGGAGAAATCCATGCCCACATAGAGACCTCATTGGCCTCTCAATGGCTATCTCCAGATTAACAGGCTAGACTCCACCCCTACATTTCAATCATAAAATTAACATAAGCACATGACTGCCACAGGGGGTAGTTTCCCAAGGTACTCTTTTGAAAAGGCCGTGCTCACAAGGAGTTACCATCAGGCTGTGATCTGACTGACAGGTTAAACTTCACCCCTACACTTTTATATAGCTTCAAGTTGACATGCAATTATGTAACCACCACAACTCACATCTCTCCTTACCCCAGGCATCTTAAGCAAGGAGCCTTTAGGTGCCGTTGTACATAATTTGTTGCTCTAAAAGCACCCAGAGACATTTAACTTTTGTAGACTGGTTCTGAGTTGAGCTGCTAACAGGAAGGTCAGCAGTTCAAAGCCGCCAGCCACTCCACAGGAGAAAGATGAGGCTGTCTACTCCAGTAGAGAGTTAGAGTCTTGGAAACCCCCAGGAGCAGTTCTACTCTGTCCAAGAGGCTTGCTATGAGTAGGAATTGATTCTAGACAGGGAGTTTGTCTCTTTGACCATTTCCAGCTTTACCTTTCATCTTACACCAATCCTTGGTCAGGAAGGGCTCAACAAAGCCTCCTGGCCAGCCCGCTCCTTCTTCTCACCTCTCAGAGTCCCATTCAGCGAACACTTGTGCCTCTTTTCGGCTGGTGGAAATGGCTGTCCCTGTAAGTCTAGTGAGAGTTCATAAGCAGTGCAAACAGTTAACACATTAAGTTGCCAGGCAGGAAGTTGGAGATTCAAGTCTACCCAGAGGTGTTAAAGGAAAGACCTGGCAATCTGCTGCTGAAAGACCAGCCAGCCATTGAGAGCCCTGTGAGCACAGCTCGCCTGTCCCTCATGGGAGGCCACTGCAAACAGAAGCTGATAGTCTGGCAATTGCTTTTGTTTTCAAGTAGAGGCAGACCTGTGGCATTGGTCCTTGCACCTTGGTGTCGAGGTTTCTGAACTACATTGCCTAACAGAATGAAGCCCTGCTGGTGGTGTGACTATTTGTTGGGCTCCTAGCCACACGGTCTTCAGTTTGCAACCACCAGCTAGCTGATTCCTGGAAGAAAGATGGCTGTTCTGCTCCTGTAAAGAGTTACCATCCCAGAAAGACCCAGGGGCAGTTCTACCCCCTCAGAGGAAGGAGCAATGGCAGGGAGTTTGCTTGTTTCTTGCTTGCCTAACACAACTACTTCTGCCCCTCAGATAACAATGCAGCTTCAATTAAAGAGAGAAAATCAGAACCAGGTTGGTTTTCCTGTAATTTCAACCTATGTGACAGCAGCAATGATAGCTAGTCACAGCGGTCTTTGGGGCTGATCCACGTGATGGACACTTTCCGGGAAAGGGTTTAGAAAGGGGAAGGCTTGCCTATGGTGTCCACATCTGGAGTATTGCAGATGGAAAGAGCCTTGCATTCTGAAGCCAGAGCTCTGGCTCAACAAATTATGACCTTGAGCCAGTATTAAAAAGATAAAGGTCTGACCAGGTAAGCCATTCTCCGAGGTCTAGAATTTGATTGTAAATAGGAAGAAAGGTAAGACATAGGATTTTTTTTTTTAATGTTGGGGGTGAAGGTTATTTCAGGCTGTTAAGGAAACTACAGCAGGGGGAGATTTGGTAGCCAGAGAAGTTATTTTCTGTTGGAGAGCGCTTCCTAATGAGGAGGCCCCTGCCAGTCAGTGTCAGAAAACCATTCTCTAGTCAGTGTGCCTGGAAGTCTCAGAGCCCCAGCCAAGTGCATTGGTGTGGTGAAGTGATGGCAAGGACAGGTGGTCCTCGTTACCGAGGCTCACTCGGTGAGCCCACACGCACCCCCGGGAGCTGGCGTGGAGGCATGAGAAACCGTGACTGGCCTTTTCCCCACCGGTGAAACCAGGCAGCAAGACCATTGCGTTCACATGGGTCATCGTGCTCCCCTTTCACCGGAGAGGAGCCAAAACATGCCTAACGCGAAGAGGGTGAGTCCTGGAAACATTTGTTTGGAGTTAACCTTGGGAGAAGACAGATGAATTGGACTCTCAGCTAGTGTCCTAGGTGACGTATCCATCACAAAGACCCGTGTTGGGCTGGGAGCCGGGCAATGTTGAATGCCTCTCGGCAGCTGCTGCTTTGCAGAGAACAATCAGACCCTCTCCAAGATTTGGCAAATCCACTCACTGTATAGACTTGTGTATAAGCAGAGTTTTTCCAGCACGTTTTTAAATGTAGTTTTTGAGGTAAAATTTGGTGCCTTGACTGATATTTGGGTCAATTGTCAGTAGGCCTTTTCTCCACTCAGCCCAGGGTAGGGATTTCTCACAACTGTTTGTCACTCTCCTCATTTTGTAGGTGGAGTAAGTGCGTCCTCCACGTGCTCAAGGCCTCACAGGTGTTGCATGTTAACACTGAGACTAGAACCCCTGCTTCTTCCATACCCCATCTCAGGGGTAGTTGTTGGAAGGGATTACCATGAAAGTTGCTCAATTAATGTTTTCTAGTGAATAATAATGACTCCAACTATGAATTATTCTGATAATTCCCATCTCTGGGGCCTGGTTTTAATCAATGCTTCTCATGGGAGTGGGGGGAGGAGGGAGGCATGCAAGTGAAAAACAAAGGCGGCCTTTGTCTTTCTGCCTCTGTCTGTTTTTTTGCCTCTGTGATACAGTGACTGCAATCTTGCTGTCAAAAACATTGGAAGAGCATGGGATAGTTGTTTACTCTGAGGGCTGTACCTGTAAAAGAAACCATGTCTTAGCTTCTCAAAGTTCTTTCCTGGCTTCTGCTTTTGTGAACTTCATTATTCTTTTTCCACTTGCTATCCTTTTTAGTAAAAAAAACCCCAACAAAACCAAACTAAACATGGTGAGAAGCCATCTTCTGTGAAATGAGTGGATTAGTCCATAATTGAGTTTCTTTTTTGACACATGTGATGAAGAGAAACTGCATCAGTGAGTTGGCAACTCTCTTAGCAGGTCTGCAGCTCTCAGTGCCACTCGGCTTGAAGAGGGGAGGGCACCTGTCTGGTCTGTGGGAGTTCCTGTGTGGTGTACACAATGCCTACTTGCCCATTGACTGAGTTCACCCACAGGTGCTTTGGATGGAGGGCCTGTTGAGGATGTTGAGAGAAAGCAGCCATTGAAAATCCTTCTGGGGCAGTTCTACTCTTAAGGCAGAGCTGACGCCACAGCAAATGGTATGCTAGCAGGCCCAGTGTATGTACTACTCGCTCAAGCACACACACGAGGGTTTAAAGAATTTCATTGAAAAATGCAGTTAAAAGCAAATGGAATTTTTCCCATGAACATTTTGAAGTCTCCTCTCATATGTGTGTGTGATGTGTGCATGTGTGTATATTTATGTACAGATATATATAACTCTTTATAATTCAGGGTTTTTCCTCCCCCCCCTCTTTTTTTCTACCATCACCTGTGGAGTTTTAGGTCAAGCTCGCACCTTCTTGGCTAACAGAAAGATCTGCTGAAAGGTGGTTGTAAACTTCAAAGCAATGGCACAAACAACCATTCGCGTCCTTACCTCTGACTAGAGAGTCATGTTCATACATAGAAAATCACACGATTGCTTAAAGATGGGACCCTTTGGATCGAGCCTTCATTTGTTTGGATTGCTAATGTGATGCTTCAAGGTGCTGGGAGAACTTGTCTGGAGCTTGCTCTGTGGTTTGATGATGGTGAGGTGCTCACCCCCCTGACAAGATCTGACAAAATGTGATCATGGCGATGGTGAGGTCTGGTCTGAGCAGTCACTCAGACTGCCCCTCGGGTTGGGGTGGGGGGGCGCAGATCTAGTCCGTCCCACAGGCTTGCTAGGAATCGGAGTTAAGTAGGCAACACTTTAATGTTTGGGTTTCATTTTGACTGAACAATTCCAGTGTGGTTGTGGAATAGTTTCTCCACGAAGCTCCTCCCCACCAATGCCTCGATATCATAATTTTGTGGTAGATACTGTATTCACGTTTGAGAGTTATTTTTTATGTTCATAACAGCAACTTTCAGACAAACGTTGGCATATCTGACAGAAAGTGGCCTGCATCAGTGAGTGCCCATTTGACTATGTAACAGCCACTTTTTGACTCATCAGAAAAATAAAAGCCAACACGAAGAGGGTAGACACTCGTTTTTCTAAGGAAATATATCTTTATTGATGCGGTTCATTTTCTTACAAAGCAATCAAACAGACTCACTGATGAGCTTCACCTTGGATGCTCCTCAGTGCCTTGATGGCTGCCGCCCTGGGAGATTGGAGTGGAGCAGGAGCGGATGTGTTCACGAGCATTGCAGAAGAACAGCACCGATGGGTCCCACGTGTGCAGGAAAGAGTCCAGGTTTCACCGGATAGTGTATGCTTCGCTCTCCTGAACCATGCTGCTTTAGTGGATGAATGTCTAATTTACATATGGTGATGAAGACACATGCTGAATCTTTAGAGTAAGTGCTCACCTTCTACCACGGTGTCTTTGTTGGAAATTATGGGTGAGTGTAGAGATTATAGAAGTAACTGTACTAGATATGTCTATAAATAAAATAGTGCTCTTAAGGTAACAGTATTCTTTGGCGCGTTTAAATGTCTGCAGTGGACTTGGATACAAGAAGACTAAAATGAAAATGGCCCCACGATGATGGTCAATCTTAACACTGAACTTGTGCGGAAAGTTCCTGTACTGCTGACCGTCAGCATCTCCAGGTCCACAATGTACTCTCTCGGTCCTGAGAGTGTCTTCACCAACACAAGCATTGCACTCACAGGACTTGTTTGCTGGAGGAAAACAAAAGGGAGATGGTGTGGGTGGTGCATATACCTTCTACAAGAATAGGAGGAAGAATTTGGAGGCCAAAGGAGAATCACTTGTTCAGGTCATTTTTGGCCCCATGCTTAGAGTCAGCCATACACTCTAAAGGATAGGGCTAAGCTTTCTGGGGAGAGCCTGCATTTTCCTTCCTCCCCCTCTTGCAATGTCTCTCATTGCTTATATTGCACAAGTCTAGCCTTCACGCCAACTGGCGTTCAATGGAGAAGAGGCTAATGTTTGAAATGGTCCACAGAGCAGCCATTGACTGGCTTCTCAACACGGCATACCCAGTGACATTCTTGTAACTGAAGAGAAATGTAAGCAGCTCATCTCAGTGGCCTATGGGAGAGGCTGAGATACATAGATGAAGGAGATACAAGAGGATCCCCAAACTCAAACCCACTGCCCTTCAGCTGATGCCCACTCATCATTGTAACCCTCGCTAGGGTTTCTGAGGCTTTGTGGATCTTTCCAGAAGCACACAACCATGTTGCTCCGAGAGTTGCTAAACTGACCATCTTGTGGTTAGGAATCCGACGCTCATTCCACAGTGCCACCAGGGGTCTTTGAGGGTGTGGAAACTAGACAGCATGGAAGGAAGGCTTTGTGGATGCCTCAGGCGACATACACAAGTGAGACAGAAGTTAAGCAAAGAAGCATTTTTGGTAGGCCTGCACACAGCCTTATTTTGCTGAAGAGTTCAGCAGATGCTGGCATATGCAGAGGGATGAAGTTGGAAGAGAGTTAAGTCAGTGGGTGACAGTAGGTATAGAAGAGAAGCCACTTATCTCACACTTTACTGGTGGAGGTACAAAGGGATGGGGGAGAGATGAAACCCACGGATGCACACATCATTCCTACCACAAAAGAGAGGGCCAGGGGTGTGAAGGAGAGAAAAGGGGGGGAAAGAGGGAGACACCGGCACTGGGAGAGCAGGTCACTAATACCCTCCAGGGGGAGGGTATTGTTTGTCTCCATAAAAGTAGGAGTGTGCGTGCAGATCCCACTATGGCACGCCAAGCTGTGAGGTAAATTAACCCATGGAATGACTCCTGAGCAGAAGTTTACAAGTCCGGTCCCAATCAGAACCAGACTGCAGTATGTGCTACAGAGCACAACATGAAGCCTACAGGTTGGGGAGAGGGGCTGGCCTCCCAGGCCCACATGGAAGCAAAGGCCCAGAACCCATCTGTAGATAATGGGACATCCCTTCACAAAAGGGTCACAAAAAAGGGATGAGTCAACCAGGCTGCAGTATAACACTGATGAAACACACAATATTCCTCTGGTTCCTTGAGGCTTCCTCACCTCCCACTATCATGACCCCAGTCCTGCCTTTCAGTTCTGGCTAGGACACAGCATGTACATTGGTACGGATATGAGGTCACAGCACACAGAATCCAGGTAAAATAAACCCCTGAGGAAAAGAAATGGAAGTGGTGATACCAGGAAGGTAAAAGTAGGTGGGGGAAGGAGGGGAGGAAAGGAGAACTCATTGAAATGATTGATGCATAACCCCTTCTGTGGTGTTACATAATCTGTTGTCAATTTGACACTGAAGAGTGAAGGGGTGGAGTTTAGCCTGTCAATCAGGTCCCAGCTTGATGACCACATATGGAGGCGTTAAGGAGATGAGTAACTCACTGGAGGCGGGACACGCTCCCTCCTTGGCAGACATTGCTCACTATGACCCTAATGGAGCTACGCTGATGTGGCCAGAGCCCTGGAGCTGGAGGAACCACGTGGAGACCCTGTCAGTGCTGAGATGCCTCCACCACCACTGGATCCCCAAGACTTCCCACCCACTGGCCTGTGATCTTCCTGCATTGGGAGTCATTGCATGTGTTTCTTGGATCTGAAGAGGACTTTATAAATGGGTATATGACATATGGACTAATATTGGATGAACAGACTTGATCTGGACTGGGCTGGGATGTTTTCTTACTATTCAATTGCATTTGTATATAAAGCTTATACATATAGGAGTGTCTATGAATTTCTCTCGTCTACCCTAACTAATACAGCCCCCTCCCCAGGAGGATAAACAACAGAAACATGGGTGAAGGGACACAGCGGCTGGTGTATTATGTGAGAACAATAATAATTTATAATTTATGAAAGGGTCATGAGTGTGGAGGTGGGAAGGGAGGGGAAAAAAGAGGCGCTGATACCAAAGACTCAAGTAGAAAATGTTTAGAAATGATGATGGCAACATATGTATAAATGTACTTGTGTGAGTCTGAATTCACCAAGGAGGGGGTGGAGAGAGGTGTTAAGGTTTGTAATCATTAAAATGAGTGGATATCAAACCATGGAAGAGCCTTCCTCGGCGATGCAGCCGGAGTGCTGGGGCGGGGGGGGGGGGGGGGGGGGGGGGGGGGGGGGGGGGGGGGGGGGGGGGGGGGGGGGGGGGGGGGGGGGGGGGTCTGATGATGAGGGAGTGGGAAGAGGAAGAAAAGGGAGGAATTCCACGGTTAGGCGGCAAACCAGTGCATTTTCAGGGTGTTGATTAAGGAGGTGCAGGATGACAGGAGATTCAACCTGTCGTCTGTGTTGAACAGTAAGGATGTCGCCGAAGGCTCTTTTCAAGAACAACTTCAGGAGGTAGTGGGAACAGAAAACAGGAGCGACTGGCAAGTGAGGAAGTAGAGGCTGTGATTTTAGCCTGAGCTTGAAAGGAGAGGAGGGGCTGGGCGATACCCAGAAGGAGACAGCAGACTGGGTTGAGTGTGTAGGAGATGGAGGAGTGTTGGGTACCACCAGCTCTGGGGCAGGTCCAGTGTGGGGGCCCAGAGTGTGTCATGGAAAGGAATACTCTTCAAAATGTAGCCCCTTCTTTCCCCAAACCTACTTTTTATCCACTTACTACACACTCTCCAAGCTGGGCCTCATCTAGGTCCCTGGATTCAAGGATTGTGTATTTCCCAGTGACTTGAAATTTTCTACCTCTAATTCCAAGGACATATGTCCCACAATCTGTACATTGTTTCATATGGGTCAAGATTCAGGGTTACTTCTACTAAACTATAGGTAGTCCCCAGACTATGAACATTCAATTTATTCACCACGGGTTGTTAGGAACTAACCCCTGTAAAGCCTAGGATATTAAACATTTGCAGTAGGTACACTGCTTCCTCCTCACAGATGGATGACACTACCTTGTGACGTGCATCAAACTATCGGTCCCGTTGTTGGTTCTAATGCCTATCAACCCCTCTGTGTGGCAGAGGGAAACACCCGCCCATCCTGCCTCAGCTTCCTTGGAAGGATCCCGTGCTGCAACCGCTGCATCAGCCCAGCGCAGGAGGGCCTGGCTGTGGTTTGCTGCCCCTCCCCTTTGCCAAGCCCAGACTCACCTTTTCCTCTGCAGTGTTTCTCCACACAGAGACGGGGGGTGGGCCTTGATGAGGCCTTCCCTTTCACTCCCCAAAGGAAAGGGGGAGCCCCAATACTGTTCTTCCTGCATCCTTACACACATGTCTTAACTGTTACACCTGCTGCCCTGAGATAGATGGGGCTGAGGGCACAGGGTGGGGGGTAGGGGTGGGGATGGGGCTGCTGGCGAACTTAGTCTTACTGTTCGGGCTGAGGCAATGGGAGAGCGTTCTTGGAAATGCAACCCTCAGCAATTTCTGGGTTATGAAAAGCTCTCCAGCAATTCGTTTTTCTACTTCAAATCAAATAACTACCTCCTACTGATTGGTGGGACCCTGTGTGTGTGTGGGGGGGGGGGGGGGGGGGGGGGGGGTGAGAGAGAGAGAGAGAGAGAGAGAGAGCGTTTCATCGGTCAACAGAGAGGTCTGCGAGAGTAAGCTCTGCTGAACTGGAATGGCTCTTGGTAAGCTAACTTCATCTCTCTAGGCCTTACCTCCCTCTTCTCAAACTCATGGAGGGAGATCGGAGTGTCCATCTAAGGTAGAGGAGAGCAGAGAGGCATGACTCGCAGTCTGCAGGTACGATGAGAGTGCTTCAGAGAGCTCATGAGCACACGGACTTGTTGCCCAGAGAAGGGGCTTTCCCTAGTATGGAAACCCCTTCATTGTCAACCTGCCACCCTCGTGCAGTTCATGCAGCTGTGAAGGACACCTCCACTCCGATCGCCCCACCCGGGCTGCCGCGACAATACTCACCCTGAGGTAGAACTCTCCATTTTCGTTTCCAGATTTAATCCGGAAGGTGTTGATCGTGTTGGCGTAAATCGTGGTGGCCTGGATCTGGAAGATGTCGGAGGGCACAGACCTGTCCGAGCGGATGCTCATGTACTTGTACACGGTGGACTGTGGGAGTTCCCGGCACACGGCATTGGAGACGGGGCAAACGCAGCGGCTGCAGGTACAAACAGAGGCAGTCACGCACAAGGTTGGCTGGGCAGGGGCCACAGAGCCTCGCTTTCAGAAGCTTTGGGTTTTTTTCTTACTTCTCGGATGTTAGGATGTAGGGATCTTGACACGGGTTTCGTGGGTAGCAGCGGAAGCCGCCGTGGTAATTCCAACACATTTCATCCTCCCGACACTCGTTAGTGGTCTCACACTCGTTGATATCTGCAGAGACCGAGGGCCAAACAGGTCATCGACCTAAGGGAGTCATGGAGGTAGCCTCTTCTCGGGTCCAGGATGGGGTGGGGGTGAGGGTGGGGGCTATGGACCGTGTTTAATTCCAGTACTGAGAAGGCGGTTCATCGCCTAGCTCTGGAGGTTGGAAGAGAGGTCAAGGGTCGAGATGTGATCGAGTCCGCCTTTGCGTGCACGTGGCTGTGACACCTGGGGCGTGGAGGGCCTGTCTTGGGGAGGGAGAGCACAGGACAGAAGCCGTGGCCTGCACAGGCCCTGTGCAGAGCAGAGATGCTGAGACAGGGGCTGTGCGTGGTGGGCAGCCCCCGAGGAACCCAGAGGGGCTGAGAGTCGGGGCAGGAGCCTTATGGATAGACGGCTTGGACAAGGGCTGGCTTTGGATTCGGACATTAAGAGAATTCCCAGAAGTCTCCCTGGAAACCCATGACATTGGAAGCACCAGCAGCAGCAATCTGTATTCACATGACCCCTTGCCCTGTGGTTGCTTCCACCCCACTGTGACTCCCTGTGTGCAGAGCTAAGCGGGGCTTTATGGAGCTTCTGGCGGCTGAGTTTTCAGAAGCAGATCACCAGGCCTTGCTTCAGAGGCACCCACGTGCGGTTAGCAGCTGAGCGTTACTGTTGTGCCACCAGGGGCTCCATCCACAGGTTTTTCTACCCCCAAGTCCCTTTAGACTGGAATGGTGATTTCAACATATGAGTGGATTTCAAAAGTCCGTGGGAGAAAAAAAAATTCTCTAATATTTCCATTCTATTTTCCCCACAAACTTTTTGAAGCCCCCCCAATATACACTCCCCTTTCCAAAATCATCACTTCCTACCTTCTTTGATTCTTTTTATGCCTTACAATACTCTTACTGTCATGCAGTAAGAGTCTTGTTCTCATCTCTGAATTCTCAAATGTCTGTGTTCCTCAGAAAGAGTGTTTGTTTCTCTTTGCTCTGCTTTATTTACACTTTTATGTTGCTCTGGATCCTTTGCTTCGCTTTAGACTCCGGGAAGCAGGGGCTATTGTCAAGCCCCGACCAAACCTGGTGCTGCAGAGTTCCTTCTGACTTACAGCCACTCTGTAGGGCAGGGTATAACTGCTCCTGTAGTGTTCGAGACTAACTCGTTACTGGAGCACACAGCCTCATCTGTCACTGAAGGAGCCGCCGGTGGCTTTGAACCGCTGACTTGTAACCCATTGAGCCGCGTGACTTTCAGGAAAAATGAAGTTGAATGAAGTCACTCCTTGTACCAACCCGGTAGAGATAGGTGAGGAAGATAATCTCTCCATTTGACATGGAGGGAAAAGAAGTAAGAGTTAAGACTGACCCACGTTCACTCCGCTCGGGACAGGTTTCTTTGGTACTGCAAACCCTGAGAAAATACTCCATATTTTGCCTTTAGAGAAAAGTATTTTCTTTTAGCCTCTAAACTGGCTAAAGTTGCTCTGAGGCCAGGAATAGATTGGAAGAGGCAGGCGGTTGCCAGTCGGGAGACACAGGAAGGCTCTGCTTGTGGGCTGGATGCAGTTAGAGAGAAAGAAAGGGTAGCTCCTTCTGAGGGAATCACAGTGGAGTTGGACTTTCAATAGTTTTCTAGATTTTGTTTAGCTAGGAGACTAGCTAAAGACTAGTTTGTTATATGAGACCCAATGGTGGCAAAAGGGAAAATTAATGTAATCATTCATTCATTATTGATTTCGGACATCGCACAAGCAGTGTCTTAATTGCTATGAAAGCTTTTCCAGAAATCATTAACAGAGCTGAAATGTTCAATTGTGTATGCACATGTGTGTCTGCATGTTGTTGCTGTTTTCTACTATCCTCTCCAATTCTGATGTAAAGGAACTCTCTAGACAAGAGTTCTACTACTCCCAGCAGCAGACAGAATAGGACAGTGTAGAACTGACTCTGGGTTTCTGAGGCTGTAGATCTTCATGGGAGTAGAAAACCTCATCGTTCTCCCATGGAGGGTTTGGTGGTTTTGAACAGCTGACCAGCTGTTGATCTCGGTGTTAGCAGCCCAGCGTGTAACCCACTACCCATGAGTCAGAAATGACAGGATAGCAGGGAGGGTAAAACTTTGCTACCTCAAGGCCTTTATACTCCTGGACACATTTCGCAACATCTTCAGTGGTATAGGTTTTACAGCCGACACATTATTTTTATACATTGTGTTCCATTTCGGCCCTAGTGACCCAGCGGTTGAGCACTCTCTTGGCTACTAACCAACTGCCGACACCCACTAGTTGGTCTTCGGGAGTGAGCTGAGGCAGCGGGAAACCCTCGGAGCAGTTCTGCTCTGAGGTCACTATGGGTCTGAGTCAACTCGACTGGCAGTAGATTTTAGTGTCCCCTCCCATTCCCTCAATCCCTCTTCCACGTGAGAAAGCGGAGGCTTAGCCAAGTTTGGCTGTTTGCTCAAGCTCACACGGACAAAGTGTGGCAAAGCTTAGCCTCAAAAAGGTCTTTGTCTTGAAGTCAAGTAATTGTTCTGCCACTCTGTTGTTGCTTGAGGTAAAAGTAAGTGCTACACTTGCTTTTTCATGCTTATTTATGTTTGGGTTCTTTTCTAAGTCATCTTCTCTGTGTTAGTGCAATTTAAAACACAAGCTCTTTAGCAGTGCGGGAGAGGGTGCATATTTTCTTTCTTTCTTTCTTTTTTAAAAAATACTCCTTCCCCTTCCTCCTCCCACCTGCCTTTCCTCAGGAACCCTTGATAAGTTATAGATTATTATTTTCATATCTTACATTGTCCTCCATTAGCCCTCACCCACTTTTCCATTATTCACCCCCCTGAAGGAGGTCCTAGATTGATCCTTGATTGAACCTAAATTGATTCCCCTTTTCTTCCCTCACTCTCCCCTAATCCTCCTGGTACTTCTAATGCTCATTGTTGGCCCTGGCTTGTACGGTAGAATTGAGGTCACGATAGTGGGGTGAAGGAAGCGCCAAAGAGCTCGAGGACAGTTGCCTGTTTCATCAGTGCTACACTGCACCCTGACTGGCTCATCTCTTCCCTGTGAGCCCTTTGTGAGGGATGTCCACTTGTCTACAGAGGGACATTGGGTCTCTAGGTGCATATTTTCTGAATGTCCTGAACGACTCTGAAATCACATCGTGTAGAAAGTGGAAATCATGCCCCTCAGAAAACCACCTCTTCCATCCACAACATGTTCTTATTTTGAAACCAGATACCAGGCTCTGTCTGGGCCAAAATTCTCCAAAGAACGCACTTTCTGGTACACATTTGGCTGTTCTTGTCAGGACCTCAAGTACTTCCTAACATATCATAAATAACATTTTAGAGAATTGAGGATGGTTTTTAGTTACACACACACGCACACGCGTGTGCGTGCACACACACACAAAAAGCTTAGGTTTTAGACTCAATGTCATGGGGAGAAATTTTAATAACCAACTCTTTTCTGGTTTTGATTGAGCCATGCCTATTGCTGTGATTATGTAGGCTATGTAGAGGGGATGTCAATATTTCATTAAAATGATTATGATTTCTCTAAGTATCAAGAGAAGTCATGACCACCGAATGCCCTCTTTATGAGAGCTGTCTCCCTCGAGATGGACAGAGGAAAGAGGTAACTGTGAGTGGGTAAAATGGAAATCCGTGGTGGAGAGCCCCACTCTTCTTGGTTCAGGGAACACTGAACAAATGTACCAGTGTGGGCTTTCTAGCAAAGCATAAGGTTCCCCGTGACAGCAGATATGAGAACATAGGAGCTTACCCTGGCAAGTCCTGCCTCTCATCACTTGGTAGCCCTGGGGGCACATGCAGGAGAACGTCCCGGGCTCATTGACGCATTGGTACTGACACAGATAGCTGGAGGTTCTGCACTCATCGATGTCTGTTGAATTGGGAGAGAGCAAGGACGCAGATCTGAAAAACTTATACAGCGCTCCTTTGGGGAGCAAAACAAAGCTAGGGAAGATCACATGATCACAAGATCTGAAGCAGAGTTCCCAGTGCCTGAGGAAAAGCACCAGGGCAAATTCTACCAGTATCAGCTCATTTCCTCTAGGATGTCACAGCACAAAGCATATTCCCTGCCATCCCTCCTACCGAATCATTTCTGACAGTCTGCCTCATCGTCAGCCTGCCTTCCTCCAGCAGCGATTGAATGAACTCTGTGCACTCCCCACTCGGTGCTCTGCCAACCCACCCAGAGTGCAGATGCATGTTTGCTGCCTCAGGAATTGGGTGGCTCTGGCTGCCCTCATTCATGTTTGAACTCCAAGTCCCATCCCTGTGCTAGCATCCAGAGAGGGGGATGCTTTGGCAACGGCTGGCCTCAAGGGGATACACGCTTTGCATTTCTGAATGGTGATATCCCTATCGTTTGCTCGGAAGGGCAGATGCAGCTATTCAGAGATATGAGGCCGTCCGGGGTGGGGCCTGACCTTTGTGACCGCAAGGAAAGCTGGGAGGGTCCTGAGGAAGTCAGGGACGTCAAATGTCAGTGGAACTCCTCTCAGGAGTGTCATGCCCTTTGGGTGACACAGAGCAACTTGCCCATGCAAGAGACTCTGTAGGTCTTCTGTGCAGTTGAATGGTCCTCTTTCTGCTCAAGTGCAGAGTGGGACCTGGGTGGCTTAAGGCGTACATGGACCCAAGTCACTCAATGGCAGGAATTAGTCAAGGGGCCAGATCGCTTACTTTCTATTTCACTGTCTGGAAAGGCAGCCAGTTCTTCTCACACATTAATGTGCACACCTAGCTCCCAGAGGGGCTCAAGCCTAACGACACTCGTATGTTTTGGGCAGGGTTGGTCAGTGCTGGTGCTGTTGTTCATCAGAACTGACTTGACCGTACTTAACAACCACAATGGTGGCAGCAACTGGTCATCTGGAGAGCTTGTGAAAACGCAGATTCTGACGGTCAGTTTGGAAGTTTACCTGTGAGCCTGCATTCCTTTCAAGCCCTTCCCCCAACCCCACCAGGAGGAGCCAATGCTGTCAGTCTTTCAGATCACACTTTGAGAAGGGAGGATCTGCAATACCTCTTCTAAGGATTCATTCTTCACTACAGCTAATATTTCATTTAAAAGAATATATTCATTTTGTGTATTCCCTTTTCTCTTGGGGGCAGAGGGAACCAGAAAATGCTGGAAATGCCTGACTAACTGGACTATAAAACAGAACTTCCATAAATCACAGTTTGTCTCCCCCAAAGGCACACCGTCATATAAAGCTACAGCAAGCACCGGGCTGCTTCCACTGACTGGGGAAGCCAGTTACCTTCGCAGTTCAGCCGGTCGCTGCTCAGCTCGTATCCCTGATTGCACTGACAGATGAACGAGCCCAGGATGTTGTAGCACTGCTGGGCACACTGGTTGCTGGCGTCGCATTCATTGATATCTGAAAGGGAAGGTTACAGACACACGGAGCTTTGCTCCTTTGTGCCGATGTCAGGGGCTGATAGCGGAGTCCTGTCTTAGCTGGATTCTTGACCCCGCAGAAGATCACTGGAGAGCGTGCATTCGGGCTTCGTATTGTTGGAGAAACTTCAAACACATGTCTAATATTTCTCTTGAAAATACCAGAACAGATTTTTTTTCTAGGCATGACATTAGCTTGATGTTTAATGAACCTTCCCAAGATAATTTAATGCTTCTAATCAATGCGCATCCCACTGTCTTCTCTCTCTTTCTTTCAGTTGTTGTTGTTGCTGTTCAGATAAAAAAATGCTAAGCCTATAAATTACTGGAAGAAGACACACATACTGATAGGGTCTCTCAGCATGCTGTAGTGAAGATTTATCTGTGCTATTTATTACTTTTTAAATGGGCGCTGCGAAATTCCATTACAATGATACCACGAGCCTCGGAGCACATGTGGAGTTTGCAGTTCTCTAAGACACTACGCGTGTCCAAAAAGGGCATTGTTCCCCCCCCCCCCCACCTCCCTGCTGGCTTCTCTCCCTGTCATGCCAACCTCAGGCCCACAGGCAGTGAAGGGCCAGCAGGAAGGGGCAGCGAGAAGCAGCCTGCACATGTCAGGTGCGCTCTCAGGGGGAAGGGTACGCCCATGAACTCGCAGTCACCCCGTTGGCACCTCCGGCTCTTCTGTCACACACTGTTGACTAACTGGTGTGCGGGTATCAATTGATCTGCAAGATTGTTTTGTTTCTCTGCTTTTGTTTTTAATTAAATTTCTTGAATACACCCACAGAGGACAGCTGAAAACCGCAGTTTGTTGTTGCTTTTTTTTTTTTTAAAAAAAAAACCTTTTCCATTCACATCTTGAGATGTTTTACAAAACAGATTGGTTATTGTCTGTTCAGCTTTATGGTTTGCCTAATGGAAGCTGACAAAACCCAGCTCAACAAGGACAGAGAGAGCTGGAGGCTCTGGCCCGTGTCGGGGGCCACCCCTGCTGTTGGGAGGGTGGGTCCCATAAGGCTCACCTACGCAGGTGTAGTTGTTTGCTGCCAGCTGGAACCCAGGGCTGCACTGGCAGTAGAAGGAGCCTGGCGTGTTCACACATCTCTGGTGGCAGTATGGAGGGCTGGCGCACTCATCTATGTCTGCGAGGTCACAGAGAAGAAACAGTGTGGGGTTAGTGCTGATCCAGCCGGCACTGTGAGGAATCTCGGGGGAAGACCTCCTGCAAAGATACTGCTACGCCAAGATCCCCATTCTGCAGGGAGGCCAGACATGCAGAACCAAGAGGAACATCAGGCCATTCAGTGGCCAGTAAACCTGGGTTGAGATTGGGAAGCGAGGTGTAAGGCAATTGCCCACACATGTGGAGGCAAGCACGTGTCTATAATGACAGGAACATAGAGGGAGTGGGGAAGAATTGAGGGATGTGAGCACAGCACAGAGGGAAGGACGGGCAGGCTTCTGTTAGCTGGGGACCGTGGCGAGGCCACTCGACAGTTGAGTGTCTTGGTTTCTATTTCTGTAAAATGTGCACAGCGATGCTTGCTGTGCCTGTGTAACGGAGATTCTGTGACAATCAAATGACAGTCGGCTGGGGAAGGACTTGGGTCACATACAACTTACCTCTGGAGGGGACTTCTGGCCCCTGCTCCTCGCCTCTAAATATTTTCATCTAAAATGCTCAACTGCGTCGTCACAGAGCAGGCTGATGTTGTAGAAGCATAATGAAATGTCATCAATTCAGGATGGGACTCTTGCAGGCAAACCCAGCACAGCACATGTGATTTCAAACAATTGTGCAGGCACGTTGGGGCACTGCTTCATGGGAAATGCATGTTTGCATGTGGTATACTGAGTCCATATATGTATCTATGCCGAGCACTTGGAGCACATTATTAATGTGCCAACGAGGTGGGAGGAGGGTGCTGAAGCTTTTGATCCAGATTCTGGCAATGACTGGCTTAGCCTGCACCTTTCTGAGCTTCTTTATCTGGAAGTCAGCAGATGTGTGTGGCAGTATATTCAGGAGGGTTATGTGAGATAATATGGGCAGAGTCTCTGGCACACAGCTGGTAGTGCACATGGGCTATCTAATTACCACAAGAAGCCTTGGTGGCACTATGGGTTAGACACTGGGCTGCTGGGCACCAGGTGGGCAACTGATGCCATCAGGCAGCCCATAGGAGAGAGGGCACCTGTCTGCTTCCATAAGAGTCTCAGTCCCTGAAACCCACAAACAGGGCTGCTGTGCACTGGAATGGACTGGATGGCCGTGGGGTTTGGATACTGCCACTAAGGAGTGTCTGAGTAGAGCGGATGGTTAAGCGCTGGGCTGTTAATGTAGATGTCGGCAGTTCGAATTCCCTTGGAGTGTCTCAGAAGGAAGACCCGGTCATCCCTGTGCCAAATCCACAGTGATGGAGAGCCGGGCACAAATATACTCAGAAAGGGACGAGGCTGGCCTGAGTCGGGACTGACAGCCGAGGTCAGTAGTGTGAGGATTAGTAATAAGTGATAAGATATATTTGATTACCAAGAGTAGCTTTCCTGCTGACTCTCCTAAGGTCTCTGACCAGAGGCACCTCCTTAGCAGATGAAATTGCTTCCTCCTTTCTTCTCCTTCTGCCTCTCCCTCCTCCTCCTCGCGTCACCCTTATTCTGCTTTGTATTCTTCACAGCCCTCAAATACCCTGGCCTTGTGTCCCATGTTCCTTCTCTGTTATCTGCCTTTCCCAGGACAACATCAGGGGTCTCCTCCCCTCGAGGTGGAGTTGGGAGGGGATCCTGTCCCTTCACTCCCTCTTGCAGCCTGCACCCCTGAAACAGGGCCTGGTAGGGTAGGTGCTCAAGAGAGACACGGGATAGAGAGAAATGTCACCCTGATTGAGAGCAACTTGCCCACGGTGCGTCTGCTGTGTGCTGGGAGTCCCTTCTTGCTCACAGTGACCCCAGAGGGCGGGGTGGAACAGCGCCATGGCTGTCATGGTGGTCATGGCTGTCGCCCTCAGTCTCCACAAACCACAGACCTGTGCCTTAGATGTGGAGCAGCTAACATTGTCCCACCAGGCCTCCATATCGGCAGGTTCCAGATGCGATGACTGATTGCCAGGAATGTTGCTCTCCAATGGGTCCACGGGGCCAGGGTTTTTGTAAAGTCTGTCCACTGCTCTAGACCAGCACCTACGATTGTGCTCGGTGCGCACCTGGTCCTTGGTCAAGATTTGCTCAGGCAGTGTTGTGTGGCGTCTTAATCCGCAAGCTTTCACCGAGCTCTTGCCGTCTGCTAGCCTGGTGGCTGGTGCTGCAGGTGCTTCAGGAGATGAAGGTTGCACCTCCTAACTGGCGGTGAACAGTTTCACACGGGCTTCATGATATGGTGAAACTCATCATGATCGTTCCCAACAGATTAGCATGCAAGCCCAAGTAAGCTCATGTTCTCTTCCCTCAGTCAGTAATCGTCCTGCCAGGCCCCATTCTCTTGGAAGGTGCGACACCCACAAGCAGAATCTTTGAAAAAGTGAAGATGTTCATTACAAACTGTTAAGTAAGCAAGCGGAAGCCTGTGCCTACCTTGCTCGCTGGGTCCTCTGACAATGCAGACAGAGGAGGGAGAGGCTAATCTGTAAGGGAAGGCTTCCCAGTCTTCTTGAGATGGACCTAGAGATGGCTGAATGAGTACAGGTCTGCCCGTTCCTGGGTGCTAGAAAGAGCTTGTTTGGAAGCACTGAAATGGGACTGCCTGCTGTGCCCCGGAACTGTCACTAGTGAGCTAAAAGTGGGGTGTGCTATTTGTCTAGGGGGTGCAATGTTCATGCATGAGAGATGAGCAAGGGATGAGGACCATAGACTTGATCTGCAGTTATGGGAAACCCCACAAGGTCAAGGTAGATCTGCGTTCAAGGACAGGTCCCCCTTACAGAATCATAAGTAACCAGCCCCCTCGATTCTCCTCGTCGAAGGCTGAGTTAGGTCTGGTTCAGTACTTTCCATGCCCTCCAATGTTCATTTTCGGGACTAAGACCAGGAGCAAATACCACACCACTCACTGCCTGCTCAACGTTTCAAAGCATCTTTTCCTGGAATGACATTAGTCCCTCAAGCCCTGGACCTTCCTGAGAGGCCGGGCACTGGCCGGCACTTGGGCATAGCCCCATGGCCAGCAGGAGCAGGCTGGTGCTGGGGGAGGATGGTGTTGACATCCGAACACCAACAGCTCACATGCTTAGAAGAAACTTGATGCCGTTGCCTGCCTGGCATGCCCTCACTTCTTTCTGAGTGAAAACAAGCCCTCGTCCCTGCTCTGTGTGAGGAGGTTGTATGTGAATGAGTGACCAGAGAGAGCCAAGGATGGTGTGGCCTAACAGATGCTGGCACAGGAATGGAGCCAGGAGAGTTTATTTTCTCTCTCTATTTTTCAGGCTTCCTCCCGGCTCTGTGCTCTTTCCTTAACTCCAAAAATATGCACGGAACATCAGTCGGGCTGTAGGGACTAGGGAGGCAGAGGTGATAGAAGCCAGACCCTCAGGAAGAGATACACACCGTCCTGGGTTTGCATTCCTGGTGGCCAGTGGAGGCTTGCCCCTGCAGAGTGCCCGTCTGTTCACTAGCTACTCATGGGGCTGCTGATCCTGCCGTCAAACTAGCCCCTGGCTCAAGGCCATCCTGTGGACAATGGGACTGCTCTGTGGACACCCACTTGGCCTTTATGGGCAGGGTTGTAGAAGCAGATCACCAGGCCTTCCTTCTAGTCTGCCCTTGTCTGACAACTATGCTGGAGCCCCTCAGCACCAGAGCAAACGCCCACATCTCCACTGATAGGCAGTGACCGTGTGGAGAGCATGTTGGTCAGGGCTGGAGTCCAGAGTGCGTGCCTGCATGATGTGGACTTGTATGCCACGCAGCACCACTGCCCCAGCCTCATAATGGCCCAGATCCAGGCAGTGTCCTACTCATTCCCTCCCCATGACAGCCTCTCATCCTAGTGACAGTGTGCTGAGGAAGGGACTATCATTACAATGTCTGCCTTACAGATGAAAACGCTGAGGTACAGCAAACGCAGCTGACTTGCCCACAGCCTCAATCTGAGTCAGGCTTGTGCCCCACCCTCCCCCAAACCCTGCTATCCTGCATACCGTGTAGGATATCCTAACTCCAAGTCATCTCTGTTTTAGGGCTGGAGTTCCCAAACAGCTGATGTGAGACCGTCTTCCCAACCCCATTTAGGGTTTGGATCATACACCAAATTTTGGCTTCCTCTAGCAGGTTAGTGCAGAGGACGTACGAGCGTCAATGAATGAATATGGTTTTTAGCTGTAACTCTAAATACACCTGCATCCTTGCCTTTCAGTGCCTGAGACTTAAGCAACGAGCACACTAAGGGCACGACTTTGACTTTCAATCTGCACTTACCAACACATTGCTCTCCGCGCTTCTGGTAGCCCGGGAGGCACTGGCAGGTGAAGGAGCCTCGTAAGTTGATGCAGACTTGGTCGACTCTGCAGTTGTGCGTGCCTGCCGTGCACTCATCTATATCTGTCACAAACACACACAGAGGGCAGAGGGTGTAAGTCGGTTCTGACATGGCTGATATTTCCTCCACATTTGACATCATGCTTTTCTTAAAGAAATTAAGCTTTTTGGGGATGTATGTATGTATATTTCTCTTTATGAAACCCAGCATAGGTAAATCTATAGCGATAGTAATTGGATTAATGCTTTCTGTGGATTGTGGCAGGGGAGGTGGGAAACAGGATGGACAGTTCATGAGATCAAGAAAGAAGAAAATGTTCTAAGATGGATTGCGGTGATGATTACATAACTCTTTTTAATGTGTTTTAACAATTAAGTCATATAATATGTTAATGCTATGCCAATAAACTTGTTATAATTTTTAAAAAATTAAGTTTATATTCTATTCTTAATGCATGTAATTCTTAATTACAAAAAAATCACATTTTTCTTTATTTTTTAGAAATTATTTTATTGGGGGCTCTTCAGAACTTAATATAATTAATATATCAGTTGTATCAAGCACATTTGTATATATATTGCCATCATCATTTTCAAATTATTCTCTTTCTATTTGAGCCCTTGGTATCAGCTTCTCTTTATTTCCTCCTTCTATCCCCCATCCTCCTGAACCTTTGATAAATTATAAACTATTATTATTTTCATATCGCACAATGTCTGTGGTCTCCCTTAACTCACATTTCTGTTGTTCATCCCCCTGGAGCTGGAGTGGGTGTGTTATACGTTGATCATGGTGATCTTCCCCCTTTCTCCCCTACCATCCCCCTACCCTCATGGTATTGCTACTCCCATTATTGTTCCTGAGGGGTTTTTCTGTCCTGGATTCCATGCGTAAAGATCGCTTATCTGTTATAGTGTACATGCTCTGGTCTAGCCAAATTTGTAAGGTAGAACTGGGGTCATGATAGTGGGAGGAAGGAGGCATTAAAGATTGAGAGGAATATTGTGTGTTTTGTTGATGTTATACTGCACCTTGGCTGGCTTGTCCCTTCTTTGTGACCCTTCTGTGAGGGACTGTCCACTTGTTTACAGATGAGTTTTGGGTTTCCACTCTGATGCCCTTCGTTTGCATTGATATGATTGTTTGTTTCGGGTCTTCTGATGCCTGATCCTGTTGACACATTGTGATCACACAGGCTGGTGTGCTTCTTCCATGTGGGCTTTGTTGCTTCCCTGCTAGATGGCTGCTTGTTTAACTTCAAGCATTTAAGACCCCAGATGCTGTGTCTTCTAATAGCCAGGCACCATCAGCTTTCTTTACCAGATTTCCTCATGTCCCCATTTTATCTTCAGCAATTGTGTCAGGAATGCCAGGTCATTAGAAGAAAGTGTTCTTACATTGAGGGAGGGCTTGAATAGAGGCCTAATGTCCCTCTGCTACTTTGATACTTAGCATATAAGTATATGTACACATATCTATCATTATATGTTAATATGTTACATATATGCATGCCTATATTGATACCTCTATAAGAGTCTTGGCTCCTCGTTCTTTCCTCTGTTTCCTTTTACTTTCCTCCTCTTGGATACATTCGCATGATCAAACCCCACCAGGTGTTCTGCACCCTCCTTGCCGCGGGTTTTAGAATCTACATTGCTCCTTTGTCCCTGGGTTTGCTGGTGCCCCCCTTTCTATCCCCCCACACCCCCCCTCCCTTTTCCTCCTGGAACATTGGTCCCATTGTTTTCTCCTGGGATTGTTTATTTTGCCTATCACAGCTAGACATGAAGAAGAAGAAGAAGAAAGGGAAAAACGTTATTAATAATAAAGGGAAAAAACTATTAATAGTTCCAGGTCTGTCTGTTGACCCTTATGTATGTTTTCTGATCGCATCATATGAGGTGCCAAATTCTGCTCTTTGAGTCTGAAGTCTATTTTCAGGATTCCTTGGGGACTTTGTTTCTTTGCTCCCCGTAACACTCTCAAAGATAGCCCAATTCTAAAAACCAGAAAACAACAACATTGGGGGGAGTATGATAAGAAAGGAATCTCTCCACTACTGATGGACCTGTAGGTATATGCAGCCATTATGGAATTCGATTGATGTTACCTAAAACAAATGGAATTTCAAATTATTTCATATGTTCAAAAAGTAATTCCATGGTTACCAGTGTGGAAAGAGAACACAAAGTCTCACAGATGAACTGATAGATGAAATCATGATCAATGGAGGAAAGATGGAAGTTACCAAGGGTTTAATTTTAGTTGGTGTGGAAGTTATAGTTTTCGTCAACTTGATAAACAAGAATGAAGGGATGAAATCTAGCCTGTCAATCAGGTCACAGCCCTGATGCCTCCTTATGGTCTTGATGCCTTTCTTTCTCTTGAAGGCAGAACATACTCCCACACTGCTTCACATTCTTCTTGGCAAGACACAGGGGGCCACACTGATGGCAGCCAGAGTCCTGGAGATGCATCCACTGCCATTGGATCCACTGAACTTTCCACCCACTGGACTGTGATATTTCTGCATTCAGCATCATTGCAAATGCTGTGTGAGTCTGAAGAAGAATTCATGGGCTAATACTGGACTTATGGACTAATATCAAACTTATGGACTTGATCCAGACTGGGCTAGGATGTTTTTTTGTTGATGCATAATTACTTCTTGATATAAAGTTCTCTCTTACACATACATATATGAGTGTCAATGAATTTCTTTTTCTAGTCAACCTGGACTAACACAATTGGATCTACAGTCAACATCCATGAAAGCAGCAATCAAGATGGCAAACAATGTCTTGTACTAGGCAAAGGGTTAATGGGTCAAGATGTCTCTTGGAGTGTTAAGGTGCTCCAGACTCAAGCTCTAGTATTTTCCATTGTTTTATATGCATGTGGAAGCTGGACAACAAATGGAGGCATGTGAATTATGGTGTCGGTAAGGAATGGAGACACTGGACCGTGGGCAGCCAAAAAAACAAACAAATCCATCTTAGAGGAAGTACATTGAGAATGCTCCTTAGAAGTGAGGATGACGAACTTCGACTCATGAATTTGGCCGTTATCAGGAGAGGCTAATCCTTGGAACAGGGCATCGTGCTTGGTAAAGTCGATGGCCAGTGAACAAGAGCAAGACCCTCAAAGGAATGGACTGACACAGTAGCCACAACAATGGGCTCATGCGTACATGGGGAGCATGGGCAGGGCCGGTCAGTGGTTCAGTCTGTGTGCTTAGGGTCAGGAGGAGCTGGAAGCCCGGCTGTGGCATCTAACGAAGAAGGCACACACATGCTCACATCTGCCTTCCCAGTCTCGGGTTCTTCCCTTGGTTCAGCCATGAAACATTTCAGGTACAGTTATGGCTTCCATCTACCCTGGTTCCTCTGTCCACTTCCCTCAGAGCACAACTTTCCTCATAGATAGGACCCCTTCCAAGAGATTACTTTATCCCTTCTTTATACATGAATGGGTCCATTAAAGGATATAGAAGTATGGTATGGAAGTGGAAATAAATGGTATGCTTTGGCTTTTAGTCACCAAACACTGTGCTCCTGAGATCGTGTACGTTGATGGATGGTTAACCTTCTTCCCAGACGTGGAGCGTGATCAAGTGGTGATGTCACATGCTACTTTCCCCCTCACTGTGTTTCCTCATGGAACTGCGTATCCTCTGAGTCGCTTTTTGTTGCTATCTTTGAACCTCAATGTCAACATGATAAACCGGTTGTGTAAAGAAATGTCTGTGCTTGTGCAGTACAAGGTGATGTGGATTTGTGGTTGATTTTTAAGCATATAAATTTATAAAAGCATCTTAATTTTGCTTTATCTCTGATGCTTTTGCATACATTCAAATAGCTCATATTGTGAAGTCAAATGGCCCAGTCAAAGGATCATGCGATTTTAGCATTCTTTACCATGCTTTCTCCCCTCATTTGAATAGTGTCTTAAGACTTATGATTTCTAGATGAGAAAAGCAACCTTAAAACCTAGCCCCCAGGTGGTCTTAGGTCTTAAGATGGTGCTTGGGAAGACATGGCGGGTTTTTTTGTACACATAACCAATTTTTACCCAAGAACCAAGAAAAATGCTTTACACAGAGCTGCTGGTTATTGGAATCACTGCCTTTCCTTTAGAAAGCTGTAGAGAGTGGAGGCGCTGGGGGTGCAAAGGGTTAAGCGATTGACCACCAACCACAGACAGGCAGGGGTGCCTCAGAAGGAAGGCCTGGGGGGGTCTGTTCTGGGAAGGCCACGCCCTCCCTGACTCGGCAGGCAAACATTTCTTCTCTGGCTGGCCTCCTGGGGGCTGGACCAGACACAGCACCACAGCGGTTGTGGTTTGCAGCTGTTGCTTTTAAAGAGCTGGAGGGTGACCCGCGTGTTGGTACGCCTCTCACTTTTCTGTATCTTCAGGCGGAGCTGCTCTGCAGGTAGTTAGCCAATAAACACGTGAAGGAAGCTCCGACGGGAAGAGGGATTTCGTTGGGCACTGGCTTCAGTTATCAAGTGTGGGGAAGAGGAGGGCACTCTGGTGGTGTCGTGGGCTGGCCTGTCAGCAGTTTGAACCCATCTGGGGCTCCTTGGGGGAGAGAAACGAGGTCTCTGCTTCCCTAGAGATGTCCAGCTTCAGAAACTCACTGGAACAGTCCTTCTCTTCCCCTCGGGGCGGTTATGAGTTGGAATCAACTTGATAGCAGTGATTTTTAAACTTTTTTTTGAGGGGGTGGGTGGTGGTGGTGGTCTGCGTGGAGAGGCGAAATTGTTTTCACATACAAGAGAGGAGGAGGAGGAGGAGCACTGCCTGAGCGAGGCCTGGCCAATGGCTGGATGGCCATTTATAAAAGCACCTGAGTCCCCGATTCTCTTCACTGGCTTTAAAAGCCTTGGCCTTTGAAACAAATTGTGCTGTGCTCCGTATCATTATCATTTCCAGTCAACGAGGACAAACCCTGCCCTTCGCAGGTCCTCTGCAGAGGGGGCCAGCTCCCTTTGACATCATCTGCGCTCTGGTGAGAGAGAGAGAGGGAGAGAGAGAGAGAGAGAGAGAGAGAGAGAGAGAGAGAGAGAGAGAGAGAGAGAGATATGCCGGTGCTAAGTTGCCCCTCTGTGTTGGGAGACAATCTGGCTGGTGTGCTTTCTAAGCTCTGCTTCCGGGGACCTCCCGGCAGACTGCCTCCAATCACAACAGCCTTCCAGCTCCCTCTCCTTCGACATTGTTTTTACACTAATGGCCAAGAAACTCTTTCTAAACCCCTCAGGAAACGCGCTGCTTTAGCTGTCTTATGAAACCAGTGTGAGGAGCAGCTTCATTCATTCCACCTGGCTCCTTTCTCACGCTGCTCCGGCCTGGCGGCACGGAGTCCGTTCGGGCTCGTGGCAGTCTGTGCACCACAGAGCGAGACTCTGTCTGCCACCGGAACCAGCCTCACTATCAGTGGTCACGTTCGTGGAGGCCAGTGTTGTAGTCACTGGTCAGTCCATCTCACGGAGGGCCTCCCTCTCTTTGGCTGGCCCTCTACTTTCCTCAGCAGGATGTCCTTTCCCACGGACTGCTCTCTCCCGATAACCTATCCAAAGTACTCAAGACTTGTCATCTCAAGTCACGCTGTCCTTGCTCTACGGCACTTTCTGGCTGTCCTTCTTCCAAACAGATCTGTTTGTCCTTTTGGCAGTGCACGCGACTTTCAATATCTTTCGCCAGCACCATAATTCAAATCCATTCATTGTGGTTCAACAATGTCCAAGAATTTATGAGAAACATGACCAGGCACCTTAGGACCATGAGTCACCGGGCTTGGGAGCTCAGGATCATAGACTTTGGAGACAACAATGTCAACTGGAATCACATAGTCCACACAGTGCGCTACTGCTTTGCTGTCAGAGTCATGGGTCAGCTCCCACGCAGGCTGACCCCAGGACAATGAAGCACTCACTGGCCTGCCCTCACCGCCCCCGCCACAAGCCTTCCTCGTGCTTGCTGCCCCTCGCATTACTGTGCATGGTGTCCTCCAGGGACAGGTCACAGGGTCGCAACATGTCCACAGGGTAAGAGGCGAAGTCTCCCCACGCTCGCCTCTAAGGAGTGTTCTGGCTGTCGTTCTCCCAGTAGAAATGTGTGCTTTTGACAGCCATGGTACGTTCAATAGTCTTCACTGGCACCATCATTTAAATATATTGAGTCTTCTTCAGTCTTTCTTATGCAAGGTTCACCTTTTACATGCATACGAGGTGACTGAAATGCCATGCCATGGGTCAGGCGGACCTCAGTCATAGAGTAACCCACGTACTTGCATCTGAACACTTTACAGTGGTCTTGTGCTGCAGACTCACCCAATGTAATGTGTTGCCTTGTCTCTTGACTGCTTCCTTCATGAGCCTTGATTGTGCATCAAAGCAAGACAAAATCCTTGACAACTGCACCTTTTCCTCTAGCATGATGTTACCTAGTGGTCTAGGTGTGAGGAGCTTGGTTGTAATCCATACTGAAGGCTATAATTCTTCTTCTTCTTCTTATTTATTTTTTAAGGTTACAATTCTTGATCTTCACCAGCAAGTGCTTCAAGTTCTCTTCATTTTCAAAACACAAGTTTTTCCATTAGCCTTCATTTTTACAGGCCAGCTTCTCTGATGATTTGCTCAGCATACCGATTGACTAAGCATACTGAGAAGATACAACCCTGACCCAAACCTTGCTTCAGCTTCGACCTGAACTTGCATATGAACAATTGATGGCTTGTCCCACAGTCGAGCCCTGACCTGGCTTTAGCTGCTGATTGTGAACGTCTCCATTGTCTTGCTCCACTCCAGAGTCACTGCTGTGGAGTCCGTGCTGCCTCCTGGTGACCCTGCAGGGCAGGGTAGAACTCCCCCTGGGAGTTGCCGAGACGGTAACTGTGTACAGAAGCAGAAAGCCTCGTTTTCCCCCCTGAGCATGGCTGGTGTCTTGAACCTGCTGCTTTTGGGATCACAGCCCCACTGCCTACCCACTCTGCCACCAGGGCTCCTGTCTCTTCCCGCAGATATCGTCAATTTTGTTTCTGTGTGCTCCATGTGTCTAGTCAGATTTTGTGTTGCTGAATAAGGTAATTGAGATGAAGAAGATGCTGTGACTTCTTGTGAAATTCTATCTTCTTGTGATCTCCAGCTTTATCTCTATCACTAAGACCCTATTTTTCCTACTACTGTCCCCGCCTTTGTTTCTAACTTTTGCCTTCCAGTCACCGACAGTTATCAACTCCTCTTGATTCCATGCTTATTCAGTTCCAGACGGGAGGTGTATGTAGCATTTTTTAATTCCTGCATCCCTAGCTTTAGTGGTTGCTATATACATTTGAATAATAGTTGTATTGATTGGGTTTCCTTGAATTCAGATAGCTACAATCCAATCACAGACAGCATTGTACTATAAGATAGTGCTTGAAATGCCCTTTTTGACAATGAATGCCATTCCTGGCATAGCCTACTCTGGGAGTTTTGGATTCAAAATGACCAAGACAGTCTGTTTCAGCTCACTCAAGCCTAGACTATCCATCTTCATGTGTTGCATTTCATTTTTAACTTCGAATGGTCCTAGATTCTTACTTCATACATTTCAAATTCCAATGATCAGTAGATTTTTTCTTCTGGTCAGTAGATCAGAAATGGTTTCTTCCCCTTTCAGTAGATGAAGGTCTTAAAGGTTTTATTCCCACAGGGGCTAGTTACTCATCTGCATCATTATCATGGACTCGACTTTGAGAAGGAAGCTCTTCCTCAGTCATATTTTGAGTGCCTTTGGCCTGAGGGCTTAATCTTCTGACTCTGGCTCTGACGATGTTCTGCTTCGGTTCATTAGGTCTTCAGAAGCTGGTACTGTTTGGGGCCCTCTCTAGGGTTTTTGGTGATGAATTCCTTTCAAGTAACCCTTTGATTCGTTCTTCGTAGTCTGCTCTTAGTCTGGAAGTTCTTCTCTGCTGAAAGTTCTTCTTAATTGTGGGTGATCTTGCTGTTATGTTTGACATGCCTCAGAGCACACACAAGCCACCACGGTTTGACACACGCATGGTAAGTAGCCATAGCATTTTTTAAAGCTGTTGAGCAGTCATCCCAGGTGCAACTAGTGGTCTTTCCCTGTTTGGAGGGAATGAGAGGGGTGGTGGGAAGACGCCTGGAAATGACGAGTTGAATGGACAAATTGACCCACTTGAACACTGGACTCCATGACCTTAAAACCAGAAGGAATAGATGATTGTCTGGCTACCAGCACTACCTGCTCTGAAAGAGATCACCTTAGAACGGAGGTTCTCAACTTTCCTAATGCCACAGCCCTTTCATACAGTTCCTCATGTGGTGGTGATCCCCCAACTATAGCATTATTTTCATTGCTACTTCATAACTGTAATTTTGCTACCATTATGAATCATAATGTAAATATCTGTTATGCAAGATGTATTAGGCAACCCCTGTGAAAGGGTCGTTCAACCACCAATGGGGTCATGATCCACAGGTTGAGAACCACTGCCTCAGAAATTTCTAAATAGAAACAGGATGTGGGACAAAACTCAAAATCAGGAAGGCGAGGCACTTGCTGGTCAGTTTGAGCCGGGGAATCACAGAGGTCTCGGTCCTTCATCACCCTGTGCGCCTGGCAGTGATCTCACTCCCATGACTCAGTGACAGCTCCAAGTAGATTGCAAAGGAGAAAAATAGGACCATGGATCAGTGCATGCCATAAACTAGTAGGATCTTTGGAATCAAGAGTGCAGCATTCACCCAAGGGAAATGTCCAAAAGGGTTAGAGCAAAAAGCGGATTGGAGACACACAAGGGACTCTGAGCTGGAATCAACTTCATGGAAATGGGTTTGGGTCTGGATTCTGCTGTGAGCTGTGTACAGCTTGATGGGAGTTGGCCACTATTGCAGGCTTTTTACCCTACCTCTATCAGAAGGGTTTGATAAAATAAACTCATATTTTAATTACTTTGTGTGAAATGTAGTGTTCTGAAATCTCCCTTCAAAATATTATTTGAAAGTTGAGTATTAACTTTATGCTATATCTTGAACTGTATCTGCTAGCAGTTGACCTGACTACATTTGTGTGCTTTACTTACTAGATGATTTCCTTCTCCCTTGCTTTTAATAAATTAACTGATGTCAAAGGAAGTTGATGCTCTGAACCCGTTTAACTATTTTCATGACAAATGTCTGTAAGTTGATTTATTTAAGTAGCGCCATTTTACTGGTGTTTTTTTTTTTTTAAATATTGCTTATTTGAACCTCTTTGTAGTCCTATAAAAACATTATCCACTAATAAACATTTGTCTTTCTAATTCCATGTATCTTCATATACCTTAAATATAAATTCAAAATCATAAGAAAATTACTAAAACACATAACTAAATCATAAGGCCAAGATAAAATACCCACTACTGTGCAGATGCACCAAGAGACAGGTTCTCACAGGAGCGTCCGTGGGACCCACCCACAGGCCTGCCTCCACGCCCTCATGACAGCCCATAGCAGTAAAAATGAATCTTAAACCAAACCAGTCACCATCTGATTGACTGTGATTCCAGGTAACCTCACATATCAAACTTGAACTATTTCTCTGACAGGGATCCTTTGGAAGTAGATCACCAGGCCTTCTGTAGAGGGTGGATTTGAACCATCAACTTTTCAATTAAGACCCAAGTGTTAACTGATTACATCACCAAAGTATAGACACTGCAATTGTAGGCACCTCTGTGTTTTTTATAGTACACACTTTATTGTGTTCAAAGTTAAAGTGTCCACAGAAAATCAGGATGCAATTGGGCAATTTTAAAATGTTACATTGGCGACCTTTTCCATGATGTGTCTTCATTCTCCTTTGCTCCGTTCTAGTTGTTTCATTTCCCTGCTCCCTTCCTTTCACATCTTTGTTTATTTTTTGACCATTTAGTCTTGATCTCCGATAGATGATCTCTAAAATTTTTATTTTATGAGCCAATTTGTTATTTAATTATCAGAAAGGGAGGTACTCATATCAGTTAGGATTTTCCGGATAATCTAAAGATGTAACTTGGGGAGCAGAGTCTTTGTTTTGTATTTTAATGATTGATAAGAAACCTCTGACAGGCAGTTCGCTCACTAGAGTTTTCATATGGTGAGTTAACACATTCCCTGAGCCAATATCCCAGCTCCTAGAGGGTCTGTATTGCCTTTTTTGTATCCCTGTTGCCTAGGAGACTGTATGGAGTCTGGGTGGCATAGCGGTTATGCATTGGGCTGTGATCTGAAATGTTTGTGGTTCAGAGAAACTCCTATGAAGAGTGACAGTCTTGGAACCTCACAAGGGCAGTTGTGCCTGTCTGACAGGGTGGCTGAGAGTCAGCATTGACTCCATGGCACAGAGAGGACAGGGCCTGGAACTGCTCAGGAATCCACGTGGTGAAAATGCTCAACTGCTAGCCAAAACATGGGAGCTCAAGTCCAGAGACATCTTGAAAGAAAGGCCTGGTTCTCAAAACCAAGCCATAATCATTGGAGTCGGGTTCTATACCGATGTCTCTGTATCTGGAGGTCACCATCGTGGCATCTGGTTTTCCACAAATACTCGTTCGATAAATGGATGAATGAATTATGATGGCTTGCTGACGACTGGTGCCTAGAGTTTAAGGAAGGTGATAAAATGAATGTTTTTACCTCATGGAATAAAAAACCGCATAAGTCAGTGCAATGACACACCTGTGGCCCCAAGACCTGAGACACACAGCAAGGGCAGCAGGATGTCAGCAAACAGACACAGTTGTCAAGTAGCTGACCCCTGACATGCAGAGGCTCTGAGCAATAACAGGCCATGTCTAGGGTGGTCAGTGGGGGAAGGTTTGCCAGGGGAGAGGGGTTCGGTGCTGTGTTTCAGGTATGAGAATTGGCAGGTGTAGGAAGCTGCTTCTAGGCAGCGGAGCCTGCCACTTACAGTGGCCGTGAATGAGGCAGGCAGGTTCTCCTGAGGAGCTGGGCTCTGGGTGATGCGCCTGTTCCTCTGCCTGGTTGAAGATGCTCTGGAAATGGGAGCTCGAGTCATGCGTGAAATTCAGGGCCTTGAGGGTGGGATTCGAGGGTGTGGATTCAACAGCCCCGGAAACCACTCTGAACTATGCGGACAGGGACCAAGGTAAACCTGGCGGAGGAACAGAATAAATAGAATGTGCTTCCTAAAACATCACAGCACATACATCAACTCACATGTCATCATTCTAATAGATTCTGAATAGCTCATGGCCATAGCTGGTGACTGGCTCGTGCTTCAAACATATGCCCACACTCCCCCTCCTGGGAATGGACATGCTCACAGGCCCTCCTGTTGCGGACTTTGATACCATCACTTGCTTTAATCAATCCAGCCCCATCTTTCTCAGCGTTCTTGGCCCCCCTTCTTCTCTCACCCCAATGGAACTGCATGTGTGACTTGTTTTTCTTCAAGGTAATGGGGGAAACTGTCGACATCTCTGTGGTGGCCACAAAGTCCCTGCTTGGGCCCTTTCTCTAAGTTCTGGCTCTTTCCCTTGAGTCTGACTCATATTTCCCAACCCCCTGACTCATGCTGCTTTCTCTCTCTTATGCAACACTTTAATCTCTGCAATGTTCTTTCCATAATTTGATAACTTCTCACAACACAGAGTCACCTCGGACTGTTTTTATGGGCACGGGTGATCTGCACCTTGAGTTCAGCGGAGCACTGCTAAGCTCTCTAAATTTGTGAAGCTTGTCATTTGGAGATGCAGTCAGTCGGCCCCTCTCAGTCTGGGAAGGGAGGGGCAGAAGTAGGTAGAAAGGGGTTAAAGTTCTTCTACTTTGGTCACTGAAGACATGACCCAGGGCTGCCCTCTCAATTCCTGTGCTCTCTGCTTCACTGTTTATAAAATGTCTGTCCTATCATTCCCAAGAGTGTACAGATCAACAAATGTCCAGAATCTTTGAAAGACATCTTCTCATTTCCAGAGTGTAAGCCATTATAATGAAATGACCACTGTGTCTGTGCAGGACCCTGGGCATGCTCTGCCAGTTTGACTTCAAGCTGCTGCCCTTTTATCCTTTGTGGTTAAACCCACAACCAACTCACTGCATCAAGCCTGTGCCGAGGTGCAGTGGCCCTGCTAGATGGAGTGGGCATGTCCCTGTGAGCTTCCCAGAAGGAATCTTTACTAGAGAGAGAGAGAGAGAGAGAGAGAGAGAGAGAGAGAGAGAGAGAGAGAGAGAGAGACCTGTCTTTCTCCCACTGTGCGGGGGGGTTTTGAACTGGTGTTCTTGCAGCCCAGATCATAATTCAACTTAGCAACATTTTTTTATCCGAGTGGATTTAAAACCTTCTATCTATTTCCCCCCAACCATGTTTATTTAATGTCATAAAAGTTGCCACTTAGGAAAAAGAGAGATTAAGATTCACGTCAACTCTCAGGGAGTTTTTCCTGCCTCTTGGCCTCTTCTTCTTCCTCTTTGTCACATTTTTCAAGATTTATATAGCTGTATATACCCATCTGCTCAGAAAAGTTTGGTCAAATCTTCTCCAATGACAGGGCAATAAATTCGTTCCTACCAAAGCACTCTTTCTAGTTATGCTCTGAAAATTCTAAACAAAAGGGCCTCATTGGATGCAGAGCGTATAGTTATTCATCTTCTCAATAGAAGGTTCTGGAAGGCAGAAATAATTCGAACAAGAGCTGAGGGAAGACCTCCATCTTCACTAGGACCTCATTAAATAATGGTCTGTGATCATGATCAGCTGAGCAATCACGACAGAGTGCATGATGCTGATTTCATCTGATTAAGAAGAATGCATAATAGTTTAGATAGCTTGATGTATAAAGCGGTTAAGACTCTGAAATTACTGGGTGCGAAAACAGTGCAAATGTTTAACAATATGACGAGGTCTCTTGTTGGCTCCACAAGTCAGATTTGCCAGGCCTCTGATTCTATCCTGATGGCATTTAGAGGTGTGGGAAGAGGTGTAACTGAGAAGGAGACAGGTGAGGTGATCTGGTCATGGCTACACAGAGCAGAGATTGAGACCCTAGGTTACCACTTTGGCCCCCCTGTAATGTAGGTTTCCAGAAAGATTTTCTTTCTCCCTGAGTTTTGGATTGGTTCTACATTGTTTTAAGTTTACATTGAAATGGGTTATTAATCTGTAGTACTTTTGCCTTGCCTCTTCCTTGTACATTAGAATAATATTCATAACTCTCCAAGCTTCCCGTTTCCCTCCCTCATCCTTAGCCACTTATCAACAAATTTTTGTCAAAAGACTTTCTATTTCCCTTGCTGCTTCCTTCATAGGACTGGAATCAGATTTATCTGGGCCAGATGCCCAGTTCTCGTTAGCTTTTCACCCTTCTGAAATTATCAGCTAGAATTCGCCCAAGCTAAGCAGTTCTAGTGGAGAAAATAAATACTGATATTAAGTAACAAAAGAAGACTGTCTCCCTCGGTGGTCAGCCATAGATGAATAGTTCTCGATGCTTATCAGTTCTGGCAAAAACAGATGTTAATAATTCAGTATGCTTTAGATGATAAACCAAAATATCACCAAAAGCAACAAATAGCACTCTTGCCAAGAGTTCATTTCTTTGTTGTAGAGAGTGATGAATCAGGTGGCCTAGAAGTCCTTGGCATTGTGCCGTGCGTGCGTGCGTTATATCAGAACCTTGTAATGTGTTGTTCCCATGTTGAAAAACAGGGCAGCGTGTGCTTGGAGCTGCTTTTCAGGCAACTAGGATGGATCTGTGTTGCAAATTGACCCCTTTCTCACCTCCTCTCCCTTGTGGGTGATGGTGCTCACTTGTCAGAGGACTAGATGGGGTTAGACGTAGGGTCCATGAATGTAGGGAGGAAAACCAACTGGCACGGAGGAATAGTCCATCTGTGACTCATCTCACACACCCCAAATGGACCAATTGGCTGAAGCAAGAGGATTAATAAGCAAACCGAGGCCCTCGCTCTCACTTTTCCACTTGTTTGCCTATCAGCCGGATCAAAGCATGGCTTTCGGCATCTTTGGTAACGTCTTCTGCTGATAAGCAGCTATGGTTTGCCAGCATCTCTGGGGGCATCTCAGGGCCAGCTGAACTCTTTATCTCAAACCTCATTGTCCAATAATAAAACTCTTCGGGGGAAGATGATTCTCATATTGGGCCCTCTAACTACAATAGATCAACAATGTGGAGATAAAACTGCTTTGAAGGGAGCTCGAGGTTGACAAGCTGGCACCAGAAATAAAAAACATGCAGGGCGAAGTTCAAGTCCATCCCATACAGGTTAGGGATTTGCCTCACACTGAATAGCCTTTAGGGGAATTATGATCCTACCCAGGAAACGGATGCCTTGGCACTGGCATTCTGTCCTTGACTGATGGCTCCACATGAGCCTGTTCTGCCAGGCCAAGCCCTGGAAGACTGAGGGTCTGAGCGGGGACAGACTACATCGCTCTGGGCTCGCCGTGCTGTGACTGGAAGCACTGATTTGATTCTTGGCCCTGACAGAGCAGTCCGTCTCCCTAGCCCAGAGTACACACAGTCTTGGCTTACTCTTTCAGCCCAATCATCACTTGGGGTCGCATAAGCCCCGGCCATGGCTACGCCAATTATAACAGGCATGGGCTGGTGACCTAATTGTATGAGACCAATGACATTACGCACGTTGTTAGCTCGGCAATAAGCAGCTTTTGTGGCCACTCAATTAGGGCACACTGCTACGTGTGGTGAGTGGAACTTGGCGATCTTTCTCTAGCTCACTAACTGCCCAAGGCATTTTAAAATAAAGTAAAGCTTTGTGCTTCTTTCCTTGAGAGTGTGACACCTTCTTGGGTGGATTTCCCTAGCAATTTCGTTGCGCCTTATTTAGGATGTCCCTGCACAGTGTTTCTCCGAATGCCTCAGGGCCCTTCTGCATTTCTGGAGTCCAAATGGAGCGGGGGGGGGGGGGGGCTTGGAAGGGGGTCTCGTTAGATGTGCCCTGAGTTCTTTTTTGGTTCAAAATTCCACCACAATAAAAAGCAATGAGAGGGAGAAATATGTAGGCGAATACATCTACAAAACAAAATTAGTCGAGTCTTTTGAGATCTCAAAGAATATAGAAATATAATACATGGGCATAATAGCATAAACATAGATAGAGGGTAGTGGTTCTGATTGATGTCTGGCAGAAATTCTGTTAGCCCAGACTCAGGGGGACTCCACATATAGTGAGATGAGGCTGCAGGGACCCTCAGAGTTCACATGGTCGGATCTAAGGACTTAGTTCAGCACGCCTTCCTTCCTTGTCTGCGTTGGTGTGGAAGCTCTGATAAAGTCCGTTCAGCATCAGAGCCGTCGGCAAGCCCCTCCTGGCTGCTTGTACACAGGGGTGTTGGCTGGCAATTGAACCTGAGCATGGGTGGGTAGACTGCACAGAAGGTAAGGATGTGGTAGCTAGATAATTTCATGTCAACTTGAAGATATCAAAGTGTTGGGGTAAAGTCTAGCCTGTCAAGTCACAGTCTAATGATGCTTCTTTTAGGAAGTGACATTCTCATTCAGTGGGTCCTGGGAACCTCCCCCCACAACCCCTGCCTTTCCCTTCCTGTTGACCTGTGCCCACCCTGTGGTGCTTCCTCCCTACACTGGATCCACAAGACTCGACACCCACTGCCTTGTGATTTTCCGGCATTCTGCATCTTTAGCATGTGGCTGCATGAGTCTGAAGAGGGACTTATGGACCTGAGTTGGACTAGGCTGGCATGTTACTCTGATATACAATTACTTCTTGGTAGAAAGCTCTTTCTTACACGTGTATGAATGTCACTGGATTCATGTCTGTAGTCAGCGTGGCCTAACACAAAGGATCTCACCACCACGACCCAGGGTGGATGGAGCTAATGTCTTCAAGGCCATTGTTTGGGAAGAAATGGAACTGCTAATGTATTTTAGAGGTTGAAATGCAATTGGTGCATGTTCAAGTATTCCTCAGGAAAACACTGAAGAAGTAGTAAAAACAATATAAAACCATGGAGGTCGGAGAGGACAACTAGTTATGCAAACGATGCCCAAGGAAAGAAAGAGAAGAAAGGCAAATGGAGCGAGGCTGTTGGGAGGCAGCAGTGAAGGGGTAGTTTTATATGAACGCAGTCATGGGGCGTCTGAATGGATGGTGTGTTCTCACTAAAAGAAGTTGTTAGGCTGATTAGAAAGAAAAAAAATCCAAATGTGATGCTTCAAGAGAAATGATGTACCGTATACACTTGAGTATAAGTCCACTCGAATATCAGTCGAGGCACCTAGTTTTCCCACAAGCAGGCATAAAAATGTTCTGAAAACTCTTCTTATAGATAAGCATATACAGTAAATGTGAGTATAATCATAGCTCAAAAGAAAAAGGATGGAAGAAAATTACCACATAAATGCTAGCAAAAAGAAAGTTGGCTCTGCATTAGTCATATCTGACAAAGTTGGCTAAACGGCAAAATGCCTAAAGAAAAAACAATATATAATGACAAAAGTTTTAGTGGACTGGGGAAATTGAGATATTCTAAATGTAAATGCACTTAGAATTTATGTAGGAAATATGTAGTCTAAATATTGATAAAGCAAAAGAAGAACTAAAGTGAAGAATGAAATAGAGTAATAAGCAGACCTATGACCACCTGGTCAGAGACTGTGAGCTCCTGGCCAGAGCCTCTTGCATCCTGGAATAACTCTGGAAGGAAAGGAATTCGCCTGGCTCTGGGGCAAATAGAAAATGTTTTCAAAGGGATGCAAGCATTCTCCAGTCATAATATAAATGAGATAGAAACAACAGGAACCACAATGATAATGTTAAGAATATAACCTGAAAATGTTCCCTTTCTTTGGAACAAATGGCACACATTACCAAACAACCTGTGCATTTACAAAAGATAAGAAAATTGTCACTTTTACACTGAGTCAAAATGAAAACATTCCATAACCTCATGTGCATAGTTTCAAAAAGAAAAATACACTCGGACTTAACAATATAAGTACATTTCTCAAGTAGAGAATATAAAAATAAACATGAAGCAAGTA